>JADLZL010004007.1:0-229222 GCA_015844335.1 Chrysopogon serrulatus
GCGGTGCTCTCCTGGCGACTGGCGTCTCTGACCGGCGGCAGGGCGGGTTCCAGCAAGCGAGCTGGCAGCAGGCGGCTCTGGGGGCTGGGGCTCTGCCGCTCTGGGCCCTAATCCATCCCGCTACTCATTGCAGACGCACCGACAGGCACGCGCCTCTTGTGAGATGCTACTACGGATAACGTGCGCTCAATCCGCACCTTCCTCGGCGGCTCGGCTAAGGCCGCCTGGGCGTGCGCGGCCAGCGCCGCGTTTACGCCGAGGCTGTGTCGCTGCTTCCACGGCGGATGGTGCCGGCACTCCAAGCTCTCCGGTACGAGCTCAACATTCCGCTTTCGTTTCAAAATTCTTGTTTCTCCCGTGATTCCTGAAAGGCCTAACTGCTACAGCCGCTTTGCCTTGTTGCTACCGTGGCAGCTCCACTCCGACCTCCTGGGTTCGAACGTCGAACCCAGCAGCTCACGCTCACAGTACGTTTTATTCTCCTTTTGATTGGCACTATGCTATTATGTGTGTTCGACTGCTTGTGCTGGTTAGGTGGTCGGAGAATTGTGAATTGAGATGGTCCGTGCACTGGTTTGAAGATGGCAGCACAATTTCTTTATGATTGAACTGTCGAAAAAGTCGCTCAATTTCGAATTTGTCAGAATAAGGATGTCGATTTGCACGGATAGTCTGTACTTAAAACATGCTGCTTCATTGTTCAACATATCTATGTACTTCTTGTTCGCATAGAGTCTTTAGTGGGGGTGATGAAATGGCACCAGGGTTTGGATATTTTTACTGCTTAGCATCAGCCTTTATGATTGAGATTTGGAAGTTTGGATTCACGCAGAGAAACGAATGCAGATTTTTGACACTTTATTAGCTTTGATTTTTAATTGCAGGAGTACAGCTCCGATTACAGAGAAGGGAAAACTGAGATCTTGGGTCGGTCCAAATGGGCAGTACTACCGTGAGCTGCCCTGCCCCAGCTGTAGGGGTAGAGGTTACACTCCATGCAAGGAGTGCGGAATAGATAGATCAAGTTTGGACTGCCCTATGTGCAATGGCAAGGTGAACCTTCTAGATATCTTGTGAGTCATTATGGAGGACAAAAATATAATCCTATACATGTAAATTTTGTAAACTTAGAAATTCATGCTATGCATTTGTATCAGGGGATTCAAATGTGTCTACAATGTAGTGGAGAGTGTGTGATATGGCAGGAATCTGTAGATGAACAGCCATGGGAGAAAGTTCGGTCCAGGTACACTTTTTCGACTATATTTGTCATGTTCACCTTTCTCCTTGTGATTTGTTGTTTCTCTTAGCAGATCTCGACTGCATATTGTTTCCCTGAAAATCTTCAAGGTTTAATTGAGACTGCATTATGGCTTTGAATTGTCGAACCCATTGGGATTCAAGTATTTTTAGTAACTTTTACTGATGACTGAAGTAACGTTACGTGATATGGTTCTTATACATCGAAAATTGAAAGATATCCTTTTGGATTCAAACATGTGTTCGAGAAAAAAAATATATTCCTGTGCATACATTGTCATATATCCTTTCTGTATTTACAGTTCTCCCTTGAAAGTAAAAGAAGATGATGAAGTTGACAAGTTAGAGATAAATATCAACAAACCCAAAAGATCAAATCGTACTTATGCATCACCTTCACCAGAAGTTGCCATGAAGATTAGCCGGTCTTTAAGAGTAAGTAATAATTTCTACACATCTGTACACATGCGACTGTACCTTGTCATCCATAATTTATATGGGTCTACAAAACTTATATGCACCACTAACACAGAAATACTTGACTAAATCCCTCCCTATACACCTGATAACCTGATTACAATTAACAATGTAGCCATGTTCCTTCTCTTTGATACTAAAACATTTCAGCTCTATGAATGTGCTTTCTAATTGTTTTCTTTTTGTGTGACTTTTAAATAGCCCTAATATTAATTGCAGAGTCTAAATGCTCAAACAGGATTGTTTACTAAGCACATGAAGCTTATACACCAAGACCCCGAATTGCATGCTCAAAGAGTTGCTGCGATTAAGGTAAGTGGCATGCAAAGTGTTTCATTGTTACGTTCTTATTAAATGCAGTAGTTGATCTGTGCATGTTCGTTTTTCCTCAATGCATGAAGAGAACAAAAGGTACTGCTGTTGCAAGAAAGCGTGCTTCTGAAATTCAAAAGGCATTCTTCAGTGATCCTGAGAACCGGCTCAAGAGAAGCATTGCCATGAAAGGTTAATGATATATCTTACCTTTAACTCAGAAGACGCATATCAAAATTAATTTTCACCCAGTTTGACTTCTAGCCAGCTAGAACCTACTTTTTGTCCTTACATTCTTGGTTAGCGTTCATATACTCCATCCAGTATCAATTAGTGATGCTTAGTGATGTTTTTTATATCGGGTCGTCCTCAAAATGTATGGAGTTGTATTAGCATTAAAGTTACCTACAGTTTTACCTTGTTGCCTTTTCTGTCTTACTGTGAATTGTTTTAGTTTTCATCAAATTTGTTTAGACTTGACATTTGATGAGCAACACTGTAACCTGATGCTCTGCAGGGGTGAAATTTTATTGCAGCAAATGTGGACAAGAAGGACATAGAAGCTTTTATTGCCCTACAGTGAGGAAAGGTTCAACCAGGCTGCAGTTCAGATGCCGGTTGTGTGGTGGAGAAGGGCATAATAGTCGAACATGTGGGAAACCAAAGCCCGAGAAAGAGCACCAACAACGACCTCGGCACTGCAGCCGATGTGGTGAAAAGGGTCACAACCGGCGTAACTGCCCCACATCCACTGATGTGGGCATTGGTGCTTCAGGCTATGTGGTTAACAAAGCTAATAGTTCTAACTCAGCTGTTTATTCATGTAGTCTCTGCTTAGAAAAGGGGCATAATAGACGAACATGCCCAAAAAGAAAGTCTACCTCAGTAAAGTGAAAAATGTTGTTAAACTTGCATACTAATCGAGAGCAATCATGTGAAGGACCTGCTATATATTTGTTTTCCACACATCCTGTCAGTGCAATTGCCTAATAATTCTTACCAAACAGGCACTTAAGTTTTATTGAAATGATGGTTCGAAAAATATCTTTAGAAAAAGACTAAGATAAACTAGCAGTCAACGACTGGACTACGACCTGATTAGTGATCAGTGCATTAAATCATAGTCTCAAAATTACCAGCAAACAAATTATGGCATAAGGCTGATCGTTATAAAGGTAATTAAGCATAGAGCTTTTAGATGCTAGTTTTTTTTTGACTGAACCCCTAATTTGCTTTTGGTTAATTGAATAAACTTATTGGACTTACCCTATGCTCTAAGTGTATGTATGAAATAGATTGGTCTAAGTCCAAGT
This sequence comes from Chrysopogon serrulatus, assembly GCA_015844335.1. NCBI lineage: Eukaryota > Viridiplantae > Streptophyta > Magnoliopsida > Poales > Poaceae > Chrysopogon > Chrysopogon serrulatus. The sequence continues at coordinate 3,363 of JADLZL010004007.1, forward strand.
CCAAGAAGCTAGGTGGCACTCAAGATGATGGAGATGGCCACAAGCGATGATCAAGTACCCCAATTTGAAAAAGAGAAGAAAAGCTAAACCCACTATGGAGAGAGGACAAAGGTATAAGCTAGGTTTTCTTTTGCTGGTCAAGACACATAGAATGCGCGACCATGTTTAGGATATATAGCCATACTATGAAGAAGAAAAAACTCATGACACCTGTAGTTATCAAGTGATTGATATACTTGGAGCTAGCACCTTTGAGCAAGGGATAAAGGAATAGATCAACGGAGATCTACATGGCGTCGGACTGCTGGCGCAAGCATTGGACCAATGGACCGTGGGTCTGATGGACAACCATAGTTGGCCAGGCGAGCAGTAGTCTGGCCCAGTTCGACGGTGGCTAGGCGCATGCGCGCAAGGAAAGGCCGTGCAATGAGTCGGTCATTGCGCAGGTGGCATCGGACCATACGGAAACATATTTCCCTTATCTGACCGAGGAGAAGCAGCAAAGCTTGGACACATGGCAATTTTCTCAGCCGCAAACCATGGTGAACTGGTCGACGACCAGCGCCAGACCAAAATCCAACCAAAATTGTCGCTTTGACCCTCACTGGATCGGCTCGGACCATACTGTTCAATGGTCCAATGGTTAGCCAAATGCACGGGTGCAGGGAGTTCAACGGTGATCAAAACGCAGCAGAGAGCCGTTTGAGCCTGCTATTGGAGCTTCAACGGTCACCTTTGAATGTGGGGACGTGTGCCCCAGATCAAGGCACGGACCAAAGAAATTGGATGGTTCGACGCCTTGTGCTACACGGTCTGACGGTGTGTTCTTTGCCCCTACGGCTAGTGCAAGGCTTGGGGCTCTATATTAAAGTGATTTCGCCAGCTCTTGGAGGTTCTCTTGGTGCGTTTCATCGGTGATACACCCTTGTGAGCCTAGCCTAACACCTCCTACTCATATTCATTCTTTCATTGATTCATCATCCAAGTGAGATTAGGGGAGCATCCAAGAGCATTTGCTTAGAGCTTAGGTATCTAGTGGCACTTGTGATCAATTTGCTGCAGGTTCTCTTGTTAGTTTTGATGGTTGCCGTCACCTAGATGGATTGGAGTAGCAGATAACCATTGAGCAGTATTAGTGATTCTTGCCATGGTGTCCAAGGACATTTTCAAATCATCATCAAACCACCAGTTGGTTTGAGTGAGTTTGGTTTGAGCTCTCTCTTCATTTCCATTGAAGTTGAGAGTTCATCTTTTAGTTTTTGGAGAGTTTCAGTGTTGTATTAGGTTGTTCACCGCCGTGTTCTTAGGTTATTACCAAGAACATTTAGCCACATGTTTGCTCGAGGGCGCCATGTTTGTGAAATTTGGTGTTTTGAAGAGTTGTTTGGGATCGCAGCAGTTTTGGAAGAAATTTTATTTGGCTCTCATTCATCTCTTCTCTGGTCATCTTGGTCCTTGAAGTTTTAATAACCCTGATGTCATGTAGAGAAGGAAAACTGATAAGTCAACTCACAGACAACATATCATGAGCATGGTAGGTGTATGCCGTTAACTTACGGACAAACCAGCTGATTTGCTGTAAGAGAAAAATACAATTCGAACGGCTGATAAGACAAGCGAACTGGACGAACATATCACGAGTTTGGTAGGTGTATGCCGAAGATATTATATATGAAAAGTGGAATTAATGAAAGAGTTGTGTGGACATACTCCCTCCGCCCCGTTTTATTTTGTCGTCAGAGTATGGACACAGGAAACAAGAAAAACCTACTCACTAGCTGGATACTAGGCCATTAATGCTTAGCCTGCTGTGAATGCCACACACTGGATAGTACTAGGCCATTATTTTGGTTTTAAACTATTCAAACATTGCATTTCAATTGGCTAAAGTCACGGCTGGAGGTGTGAGAAGGAGATAAAGGAGCAGACAGCAGCTCTGCTGCTGCTGGGCGACAAGCACGCCAAATCCTACAGCTATGCTGCGTATGCGAATGACACATATTAAGGGATAAGATACTGGTGCTAAAACGACTCATATTAAGGGACAGAGGGAGTAAAGTTGAGAATGATAAGCGGATCATCATCAGATCTCATGCATTAGGAACTTTGTTTGGTATGGCAGTGTTACAATACATCATGATAGTGTACTGTATAATTATTCACCCAACTGGTACAGAAGAAGCAGGCAGCGTATTCTGCTGCCTAAGCAGAAGCAGCGGGGTTCAGACTGCCAGCGACATCAACGACGAAGCGATACCTGACGTCATTCCTCTCTAGGCGCTCGATGGCCGTGTTCACGTAGTCCATCCTAACGACCTCGATGTCCGCGGTGATACCGTGCTTCCCTGCGAAGTCCAGCATCGCCTGGCAGTCGCCGACGCTGCCAACGCCGTTCCCAGCGACGCGCTTCCCACTCGGACAGACGGCGAAGGCCGGCAGCTCCAGCGGCTTGCTAGGCACTCCCACGAGCACCATCTGCCCCCTCGGCTTCAGAAGCTCGAGCAGCGGAGCGAGCGGGTGCCACGCCGACACCGTGTCGATGATGCCGTCCATCGTGCCTGCCGCCGACTGCGTACAAATAACATTGCGTCAGTAATCCGCCATGGCAGCGATCGACGGTCACAGGACCATGTCACCTTCATCTGCTCGGTGTCGCTGCTGACCAAGAACTCGTCGGCGCCCAGGCGCTCGATGGCCTCCTCACGCTTGGCAGGGGACGAGCTGATCACCGTGACCTTCATCCCGAACGCCTTGCCGAACTTGACGGCCATGTGGCCGAGGCCGCCGAGGCCGACGACGCCGAGGCGCTTTCCGGGCACGTTGAGGCCGTACTCCACCATGGGGCTGTACACCGTGACACCGGCGCAGAGCAGCGGCGCGGCGCCGTCCAGAGGCAGGCCTGGGGGCACCCTGACGACGTAGTGCTGGTCCACCACCACGGCGTCGGAGAAGCCGCCCTGCGTGGTCACGCCGTCGCGGTCCACGCCGTTGGAGGCGAGCACGACGTCGGGGCAGTAGTTCTCGTGCCCCGTGCTGCAGCTCTCGCAGGTGCGGCAGGAGTCGATGAAGTAGCCCACGCCCACCGTGTCGCCGGCCTTGAACTTGGTCACGCTGGCGCCGACGTCCGAGACGACGCCGACGACCTCATGCCTGCACCGAAATTAAAATGAACGGCGTCAGGATTCGTTCATTTCTGGCTTGCTGTGTTCGATGGAATCGCGGGTGAAAAAAAAAATCCGTCCTCGCTTGCTTGGTGAACATAGTTACCCGGGGACGACAGGGTACATAGCGTTGCCCCACTCGTTCTTGATGATGTGGAGGTCCGTGTGGCAGACCCCACAGAAGAGCACCTTGATCGTCACATCGCCGTCTCTCTGAACCCTGAAACCATATGTCACCCAACGTTGCATCCCTATCAAACTACACGAAGCATGAATTGAAAAGTTGGGCATGAACATTGAACAGAACAGAGCGAACTGGTCATGGGCATCGCAAGAGTGGTAACACAAACCTTGAGAAGCTGTAAGGGGAGAGGTGTCCGGTGGCGTCCCTCGCAGCCCATCCGAGTGCCGCCTTGCTTCCTTTATCCATAGAAACTCCTTGATCCGCCCTGCAACCTCACTAGCTTGTTGTCACTCTGTTTCGTCGTTCAGTGAAGACTGATTTGCTGGTGCTAAGCTGTGGTTAAACTAGAATAAATAGACTGTCAGTGGCTCAGTGCTCAAGCAGGCCCACCTCAATGGTTTCTTTAGTTGGCACCCAACGAAAAGCAGCCGGCGGCTACGGTTAACAAATCGGATAATAACGAATAGTAAAAAAGAGGCAGTTGGCTCATCCATCCACCCCGTGCGCCCGGCGTCTTTGGAGTGGAAACGGGAGTAGATAACCCGATTGGCCACAAGGCACGGTGAGTAGCTCGGAACATGACTCCAGATTTTGATGGTTGCGGTCAGCATAGTCCATATCGTATAATAATGCTACTCTTCAACGAGGAATGAATTCCCGGCCAGCCAGGGCCTCTGGCACTGTTCGGCACTGTCCACACGGCCCCTCCAACGCGGTTTGACACTGTTCATGTGGGCCCATCACTTTTTATGCGGGCCCACATACACTGTTTACCTTTTGATTTTTTTTGCTCAGCCTTTTTTCCCCTCTCTATGCCGGCGTGGCGTCAGCGCGCCCTATCGGGCTAGTAGGTTTTAGTTGGAGATTACTCTTCAACGAGGAATGAATTCCCGGCCAGCCAGGGCCTCTGGCACTGTTCGGCACTGTCCACACGGGCCCCACCAACGCGGTTTGGCACTGTTCACACAGGCCCGTCACTGTTTATGCGGGCCCACATACACTGTTTACCTTTTGATTTTTTTTTCTCAGCCTTTTTTCCCCTCTCTATGCCGGCGTGGCGTCAGCGCGCCCCATCGGGCTAGTAGGTTTTAGTTGGAGATTGAATTATACAACGCTACAAACCCTTTATCGACATCCACTGAGTTCCACTTTATCCTAGACTAGCAACCAACTACTATATAGGTTAGTTGGAGATTGAATTATACAACAGCTAACTGGGCATGTACCGTTATAACGGATATGTTTCGAAGAGATATCTGTATAAATTCCTGATGTTGAAATATTCCCATTAGTCTGTGTCAATTTTTTTTGCTTTTAGTTCCCTCTGGTAGTCCATGTATCAAACAACATTAATTCACCTAAATTTTAGACCAATTAAACTTTAGTTCTAGGTGAACTAAACATGGGCGTAAGCTAATGCCAGCTTGGTTCATACTGGGCGGCAACCATTTTTTCTCCGAGAAGCATGCGCTGCATGTATCATCAACCTATCAACCTACTAATCAACCTATCAACTTACTAATGCACTAAGTTTTCTTTGCTACAGCCACACACAATAGACGTCCCCCACTGAGAAGTCCCCCCTTGGATACCCACGAAATTATACCCAGAAAACCAACACAATTAAAATAGATAGTCCAGATTTAATTTCATATATTCTCTCTCCTTACTCATTCACATCGGACGACCCAGATCAAAAGTGTCACACTCCCTCAGTCCTCCATCTCCCAAACCCCTAGGCTCCACGCTTGTGCCTGGCAGCCAGGGTTCGATTGCTTGCTTTGTCATTTTTCTCCGTCGATTATTCGCTCGCATGACTCCTCTCCTCTCCTTAAAAAAATGCTCACCGCCACCATTGGTGAGTTTGGAGATGGACATCTCACCTGGATCCGCGAGGAGAGGAGGCTCGCTGCCATCACCATTGAGGAAGGAAAGGAGCATCGTGATAGGATCTCCATAGGGCAGGAGGGTTCAGGCCGTCAAGGGAGGGGGCACAGCCGGATGGCCACTAGGTCGCGGCCGTGGCCTGCCGGTGCTTCGTCGATGCCGCGGATCTCGCCACCAGGTAAATCTGCCTGCTCCTTCTCCTCCCCCTCCTTCCGGTGTGGGTCTCGCCTCTCGCAGTGGGGGAGAGGATGAGATTGTAGGAGGTGCGGCCGCGATACCGTGCCGGATCTTGGCGCCGTGAGGATGCTGCTGCCGTGGAGAACGGGATCGAGGGCGAGGGCTGCGTCGTTGTCAAGGCGGATCCCAGAACACGGTATGCTACGACGGATGCCCAAATCGCGAACATGCGTTGCCCTTGATTCTCGCAGAGTTGATTTTCAGTGCCTCCTGATCGTGTCCATATCGGTGGGGGTCATCAGCATCGCCGTGGGAATAGGTGTCCTTGTGTTCTACGAGACTCAAATCGATGATAATGCCCCATGAGCATGAACCAATTTTTTAAGTTTGCTGCGACCTGTTCAATCTTCACAGCTTGTTGCCGTCCAAGTAACATTAATTAGGCTAGGAGTTCTGGCAGCTGAGAACATAGCTGACTGAAACTGAAAGATCCAAGCTTAATTGAATTTGCCACTCTTCTGTATGAGTATTTATTACTATTTTTGAGTCATGATTAAAGGTTTGCAATAGTTTAAATTTTTTCCATGCAGACAAATAGGGAGAATACACAGCCATTCTTGCCCTGCAGTGGAACATTATTGTTGGGGCAACCACATGGCTGAGTGAAACACCCAAAATCTGGTCATCGGATTGCCTTGTTAAAGTGAAAATGTCCAGGCTCTTCTTTAATCAAAGATGCATTATAGTTCCTCCCATGCACTATTTTATTTGCTTCATCTTAATATTTTACCAAAAAAAAAATAGGAGGACTAGGCCAAAAAATTATGGGACATCTGCAGGATAGGAAAATCGGAACAAAGTTCATCATTTGCTTGGTTAATATTTTAAACTGTAACTAAAAATGTCACCAAAGATGCATGTTTTAATATTTCAAAGAAAGATGTGGCTCCAAATGAAGAACACAAAATCTGATTAGTGGTTCATCATTTGCTTTGCATTTGAACTGACATATATTCCTTTTGATTATTTGATTTTGCGTAGTTATATGAACTGACACAAAATTAGCACTTGATGCTTCTTCCATTTTGTTGTCATGTAAGGTTCTAGGTACCATGGATCGTTCACTGCTCATAATAGCATAAATACGTGTAAACCTGACATGGAAGGATGATAGCTAGAAGATCCAATCTCTTGGTATATGTCTTTTCCATGATCTCTTATAATTTTTCAGTTTCATTTGTGGGGGTTTCACATGGAAAAGGATTTCATTTTCAGAAAAAACATGGCAATACAATATTTTTGTCGATCTGTTCTTACACACGAATCCTCACACTGATCTCATGGTGCCATTTCCTTTTTATGTTTTTTGTTAATTTCGCTATGTGCTGCAAAGAGACATGAATCATTATATCACACTGTGCTTTTGTACCTAATTGGTTTGCCCTTTTATTTTAGCACTGCATTCTTTGAACAGAACTGCTATATGAATTGTCTGGGAAGATTTCACCAAACTCATGGTAATAAAGGACAGATGTTCTCCATTTCTCTTGGGAGGAGATAGCCCAGTGTTTTAAATGAATCTGTCTTTGCCATAGGTACTATATCGTGATCCTTTATGCCAATTGACCATGATTGAGCTTGGATAGGAGTTGATGTAGAGAATCCTGCTTGCCGAACCTGCAAAAGGTATAGATCGGTCTCACCTTGCCACCTGAAATGTCAACTTACTATATGAGAAGAACAGGCTTTTGTAACAATATGCAAGAGTCATTTATCTTCCGACATTTGATATGCCAATTTCATGTAGGTTGGCTTTTGGCTATGCCTATCCAGCCTATGAATGCTACAAGGCTGTTGAAATGAACAAACCAGAGATTGAGCAGCTTATATTTTGGTGTCAGTATTGGTAAGGTGTTTCAATAAATTATGTAGCACAAGATGGATTTCCATGAACAATCTACCAAATTTAGTTTTGTTTCCTGTGTCTAGGATTTTAGTTGCCCTGACAATAGTTTTGGAGAGATTTGGAGATTTTACAATATCATGGTGAGACTGCGTAAGCTTGTGATTTTCTTCAGTTCACTAATGAGACTAACATTGTGTGCGCTCATGTTGAAGGCTACCGTGTGGAGGGAATTTGTCTGGGGAGGAATTGAAGGCGCATTTGGGGAAAGTATGATGCATCCAGTTGACACTAGGAAAACATGGCTTCAGAGTCAGGCTTTAAGAAAGGGGTTAAGGTTTGAGATTGTTTCAACTTTGCTTGTTCACTTAAATTTTAACCCCTACAATCTACCATACTGCAAGCTTTTATACATTGGTGCTGAATTTTTCATCTCTTCCTGGTAGGTTCAGAAGATTATATTCCAGATGGTCGGGACAGTTTGGGCTTCTAATGTTCTGAGAGGTTAGCCTGTTAGTGAATGAAAAATAAAAGGGGAAGCTAGGGAGCTCATGATGTCTTTTTTAATTTACAAAAAACAAACTAAAAAGTTTAAATGTCAGAGAACATCCATAACGACCAAAAAATATACTGTCCCACACTAATAAGTATCAAGAGTGATCTTGATAAATATTCTTGTTGACCTCTTTTAGGTTTTTACAGAGGAATCAACCCAGGTGTTACTGGATCTCTTGCAACTAGCGCTAACATATTTTATTTGATACTCTGTGACAAGCTATGATTTTGTCCAAACTGATAAAATAGTTTTGCAGAGGATTAAGTGGTTTACAATTGCCAATAAGTTTTTTTTCCCGGAGACAGGAAGGCCGGACGAATACTTAAAGCTGCAGCGCTCCAGCTGGCTGCAGTTATTTTCAGCTGCACAGAGCGCTGTAGCATCATCTAGGAAACTGCAGCCACAGCGGATTAGGTGGTGTTTGGACTGTGAGCTATGAGATGGGATAGGGAAAGTGTAATAGATGAACGACTAGGATTAAATGAGTTATAAAAAAATGGATGGTCAGGATTATAGCTGTTTTGTTTTTTTAATGTTATTTGACCATGCTTTTTCAGTACCATTGGTAACCATAGAACTGAGCTCCTTATCAAATGTGTTATTGCTTATTGCCTCTAAGACATAACTTTATTATGCCTTTTATGCATTTAAGTGTTTTTTGGATTAATTTTAACTGTGAAAATTCTTTGAAATTAGATGGTTATGGGCACTATACTAGTTTCATTAAGTAGGAGATAGAGTCAGATTACATGGCCTGCCTTCAGCGGCGAGATGGCAACAGAGTTACACAGGTCATTGGCTTGAACGGCGCAGCAGTATTCGTGTATTAAACGATGAACTAATTTCGTGACCTTAGAGCGCGGGGAGGGGGGGGGGATGCAGTAGGTAGTTCTTTGCGATGAGCGACGCGAGGCACGTAAACCCAGCGGTAGCGTGCGAATCACCCCCCGGGCGTTCGGTACTCGGTTCGGTATTCGGTTCGGTACTCGGTACCCATGCAAAATTCGGTTCCTCAAAAACTAGTACCGATCGGTTCCAAAAAAAAAAAATTCGGTACCGAGGAAATTCGGTATCGGTAAATTCGGTTCGATTTTGGTATTTCTTGAACAAGACCGAACTAATGCAATAGCAGGTTCAAAAACTAATTTTGACATGATTTCATAGATAATAATAGTGCAAAATACATATACATATAAAAGTCCACAAGATTATAGGTATGAGTGCCAAAAATATATAATATAATAGTCTATAATAGTACAATTAATAATATAACAACACTCAAACTTATCACATTTCAAGTAAATTCGGTAAGTTCGGTAATACCGGTAAATTTGGTTCGGTTTCGGTATTTACCTCGGTAATTCGGTTCTGGGAACTCGAACCGAACGGAACCGAATTTTTCGGTTTCGGTTCGGTATCGGTTCGGTTCTAGGTAAATTCGGTTCGGTTCTTGGTTCCGGGTAAATTGCGCCCTGCGTGCGAACGTAGCTCATCAGTGATTGCGGACAGGACTTGGGTAGTCGTTCTGGACACACGATCGAAGGTTCTGGTGTTTCGCTCCTTCCACACGATCCAAGAGACGAGCAGGGCGGTGGAGTCAAAAGCGCCGAAGGCCGTCCGGGAATTTGGGATCGCGCCAAGTAGCCACCAGTCAATCAGCTTATCCTCCCGCGCTGGGCCGACGTAGTAGTCCGATAGATGACAAAAACGCGCCGAGACCTCGCTCGTGAAGACACAAGAGACAAGCGGATGATGGTAGGACTCGTCAGCCTGGTCGCATAGCACGCACTGTGCATCCGGTTGAAGCCCGTGGCGCATGCGGGCGCCGGCCATCCACAGGTGGCCATGGATTGCGAACCAAAAGAGGAAATTAATCTTCAGTGGCACGGTGGCTCGCCGGATCGAGACGCGCCTAGCGGGGAATCCCGCCGTGGAAGAACACCCGGTAGGCTGAGGTTGTGTAGGCGCCGTGACTGAACACACGGGCGGCAACCATGAAGTCATGGACACATCCGAGTCCGAGAGACCGAGAGATAAGAGGATATGAGGATCTTACAACAGGTTTGGTTTTGCAGAGTGATTACATGCCGAATCACTTGGCACAAGGTCGTCAAGCAGTTTCACGAGAAATGACTCCTTCCGATGGTTTAGCTTCCTTGTGGGATGAGTAGGTGACAGATGGCTTAGATCCATTATATAAACCTATCACTCTTAGTTTATGGCTTGAACCAAGTGATAGTTGTGTTATAGAAAAACAAAATCACAACTTTTTATTGGATTAAGATCAATTTTATATTAGAATGGTAGAGTCTAAAGAAATCTAAAACTTTATAGTTGATAATTTTTTTAAGAGTAAACTTCACGGGCGGTCCTTAAACTTATCAGGAGTTCTCATCTAGGTCCCGGAACTCTCAAATTGCATATACGGATCCTTAAACTTGTCTCGAAGTTCTCATCTAGGTCCCGAAACTCTCAAATTGCATATATCGGATCCCTAAACTTGTTTTACCATGTCATCGGGGTCCAAATCCCATTTCCCCATGCCCTCCGTGGCTGATGTGGAGTGCCAACGTGGCTATTTATGCTCGCATGTGATTCAAGTCACGTGGAGGCAATATAAAATTTGTGGAAACCCCCTTTGACTTCCTAATTATCCTCATCCAGCATCTCACACCCTTTCGTCTTGACTGAGGGGAGGGCGTCGGTGCCGACGTGCGGCCGAGCATGCATGTATCCGGATGTGCCGGCGGTGGGCTCAAGACGAGGTGCCGGATCAGCGTCGCGTCAAGCGTCCTTGAGCTATTGTGCGTGCAGCAGCAGGTAGCGGTTCACTCTCACGGCTTCACACTGTTCGCGTTTTGGGTGTGCTCGAAGGCAGCGAACAGGCTCAGAAGCTTCACTTCGTTTGGGTGCAATGCAACAAATAAAAGGTCGGGCAGAACCACGGTCGGCACCATTTGTGAGATGCTCGCCCGCCAAAAAAAAGACGCCCCTCCCGGATGCATGCTCGTCAAGGGATTTTCTACAACTTTTACCTTGTCGCCACCTAACTTGAATCACACGTGGGCATAAACATCCAAGTTGGCACTCCACGTCAGCACAGTAGGCATGGAGAAATGGGATTTGGACCCTGATGACACGGTAAAACAAGTTTAGGGATCCAGATATGCAATTTGAGAGTTCCGGGACCTAGATGAGAACTCGGGACAAGTTTAAGGATCCAGATATGCAATTTGAGAGTTTCGGGACCTAGATGAGAACTCCGGACAAGTTTAAGGACCGCCCGTGAAATTTACTCTTTTTTTAATTTTAGATGGTTTACAAGTAAAAATATTCAATATAAATACTCTGATCAGATTTAGCATGATTAAAATCAACATCATATCATAGTTGTAGTACTCGACAAGATCTAAAACTCCACAGTTAACAACCTTTTCATTTAAGATGGTTTTGAGTGCTGAATATACAATATGACATTTAAAAATATGAAGTTAAAATAATAGTGTCAGCTCTATGTAGTCATATGTGTCGTGTAGCTCAGCTGATCTATGCGTGCGTGGGAACATGAAGGCTGAGTCTCGAGCTTGAATCATGAGGAGTTGAAACTGTATATGCAAGACGTGGGAGAGTTTTGAGTTCGAATCATGAGGAGATGAAACTCAATAGTGATAGTCTCTTTAGGGGTAGTGCTTTCTCTTGGAATTTGGTCCAAATATTTTAGTATTGATATTAACATTTTTTATATTTATCGATGCTGGCATGCATATTATTGTAGGGTTGTTTGTGAAGGACCGAGAGTGACGACTGAGGGGGGAGGGGGGTGGTGAATGGGAGCCTAAAATTTCTTTCGAAACTTTTGACCAAGTGTCCCAAATTCAACCCCCAAAATGAACTCACACGCGGCCAATAAATCCACGAGCCAATAGGTGGCTGGGTACCTTAGAGATGTCCTAAAGGCACAGCGGGACTATCAAGAAAGACCAAAGACAGGCCCTCGAAAAAATGAGAAGAAAAACAAATAAAACCGCGCGGACCGAAGTTGGACCGAACTTCCGGTGAGGGACCGGAAGTTGGATCGAACTTCCCGGTCGGGGGACCGGAAGTTTCACCGAACTTCTTGTCAACCTCCACCGTAACTTCCTCGTCAAGAACAGAACTTCCCGGTCGGGGACCCGAACTTCCGCTTAGGGACCAGAACTTCCGGTCGGGGAATCGAACTTCCGATCAAAGTGCCCCCAAACAAAAACAACGCAAAACCAAAACAAAACTTGGACCGGAACTTCCGGTGGATGACCAGAACTTCCGGTTGGCACGACCCGAAGCAAGAACAACGCCCCGAAAATCGCCTCCTCACTTCGATCTTTTCGATTTGTGGCCCAAATCTTCACCAACCGCCACGAAACTTGGTGAGCATGATCACAAGGCGCGTAGGGGAGTTATCTCTAAGAGGTCATCGCCCAATTTGGAGCCAATCAATGAGAAATCGAAGGGGAACGAAGAACACCACTAAAAACGCCCTTGCACCTTGATTCGATCCGATCTATGTGCTCGTGAGGAATCGGATGAAATCCTTCGGTGGAAAGGATCTTCTCACAGCAAGGATCAAGTAGAAACAAGTGGCATGCGCTAAGATGGATCACAACTCAAGAAATCAACTCGAAAATAAAAGGGGTAGAAGAAGAGAAACGAAGAATGCGATGAACAATAACCAAAACGCAAATCAATACATCAATCTAACCCCACGAGGAGACAAAGAGGATTCGGGACCTCCTTTCCCATGAGTAATCTCGGTTCTTACACTAATGAAAGATTAGTGGACCTCTCTCTTACAAGGAACTAGAGGAAGGGGAAAACCTAAAGGAGAAAATGCAAAATGGAGGAGGTGAGGGAGATGGGGCTCCCTCCACCTTACTTATCGACCGGGCTTATTTTATTTTCCAGTTTTTACCCTTACATGACACCGAGCGTACTACCTAGCCCAAGGACATTGTAGTACAACTCCACCGAACCGGATAGATATTTTGATCCGACGGCCACCGCGTCTTCTCACCGGTAGCTTCGCCTCGAAGCGAACTCCCCGATGCCGCCACGTGCCGTTCGTCTGCCTCGGGACCTCCGCCAGGGTTTTGAGGCTCAACCCAGAAACCCGCCGAGTGGTTTTGAGGCCCAAACCACCGAAACCCGCCTCCGTTGGTTTTGAGGCCCAAACCAACAAACCGGTCCATGTCCTTGCACTTGTCAAAGCCAAGTGCCAGCAACGCGATCCCGCCCGGCGATTCTGGGTCCCTCAGTCCAAGTCTCGATGCGTCCGCCCTTTCACCACTCCCGGTCCATTCGGCGCGGCTCGCCATTACTTGACCTTCACCTCGCCGTCGGCTACCGTCTCCATGCTCGACACCTGCATAATACAAGTCAAGGCACCTGTGGAACTCGTGGCTTTCACCACCGTCAGTAGCACCCCATCCGAGATGCTAGTAGTTGAATCAATCACTCATCATCACAACTGAACCACAAGTATAAACCTTGTATTCGCAATCTCCCCCTTGATGAGTGCATTGTTCAACACCAACACACCACGGCTGAGAAAAAGAAAATAGAAGAAGAAGAAGAAAAGAAGAAAGCTCACCAAACGACCAAAAGCCAAAGAGAAGCCAAATGGGGTCATTTGAAACAAGCACAACTTGGTCTCCAAAGACATGGGCAACGGCTCGACGCAACCAAGCAAAACATGGCTAGCCCTCAAGAAGAGGCAGAAAGCGGGCTCAACACCGCTAGCCAAGTAAGAAGCACTCAAAAACGCTAGATCCTCCAGAAAGAGGCAAGGCTCAACACATCTAGCAAGAAGCAATGCAAAACAACTCCCCTGAGCAAATGCATACATGAGTGCACACAATCTTCTCCCCTTCAACCCTTGAGAACTAGTCTCTCCCTCTGAGAAGACAACCTTTCAAGACATGTCAAGTGACTCCCCCTTGACATAAGCATGTGATATGTCAGGCATATGTGTGTGTGTCAAATTTTTGCCCCTTGTTGAATAATGCACACAGCAAGCCTAAAATGCAATGATATGCACAAATGTAGAAGCTTCGTGTATATAGCAATCGAGTGAAAAGATGCTCTAGCCGGTAAAACCAGTGAGTAAGGCAACAAATGCACAAGTGCTAGCATATGCTCAAAACCGATCAAATGATACGTAATATACGGTGTAAGCGGTTTTGAGCGCATTATAAGTTCTTCGTAAAGGGGTTCACCATAAAAGACAGCACTTAGCAAATGCAAGCTGGAAATCAACCTAGTGCTAGTCATGTGGAAGCAAGATAAACTACCCCAAACCATGATCACACATCATGTCAAAGATCTCAAACTTGTCAATTTTATCAGATTTTTAGATTTGGTAGCAAATTATAAGTATTGGTTAAGCATGTGTGTGCGAGAGGTTATCCGTACTGTCAAGCCTAACTTTTTCAACCAAGCGGAGCCTATGTCAAAAGACAATCAGGAGCTCAAAGCAATGGTTTCGGTCATCCACTATAAGGCTCAAGTTTATCTAAATATGCAATTGGAAGCAGTCTCAATACCTTGATGTGGGATAATACGGACCCATCTCGATCTTTTCATTCAACTTACTTAGATTTCAGATTTTAGCACAAATAAAGATCTAAGCAAGTATGGGACTCAAAGCATGAGACATAGTATCCAAGCATGCACAATATAGTATAAAGGGATCTCAACATCCTACACATGCTAATTACCATCTCAGGTGGTGAATATTTTTAATTTCAATAAGTTTAAGTAAGTTCACATTAGAAAATCATGCTCAATTCATAACATGTAGCAGATGATCAATGAGAGCCTAAGCTGACAAGCACCACAAAGTACTTATATGGCATACTAACAAGAGCATAGTTTCATTCTAAGTGTTATATACATGAAGCTCAAAATGCAAGTATATCACAAAATACAATGCAAAAGCACTATCATACAAAGACAAATCAAAACCTAGACTACAAAAGAACCAAAACTAGTGTACAACAAATAAAGTGCTTCCCTCCTCTAAAAAGGGAAACACACACCCGATTCTCCTCGCAAGCGAGCAAAAAGTCGCTTGATCGAGGGGCTTAGTGAGAAGATCCGCAAGTCGATCCTAGGTGGCTACGTGATGCAACTCAATGTCGCCTTTCTCTTGGTGATCACGGAGAAAGTGAAAGCGAACATCTATGTGCTTGGTCTTGGAGTGAAGTAATCGGGTTCTTAGCAACACCGATGGCACTAGTACTATCACACAAGAAAGGCACTCTAGAGAATTTAAGACCAAAATCACGTAGGGTGGCTATCATCCAAAGCAATTTGGGAACAACAAGCGGCAAAGCGGCCGACATACTCGGCTTCTATGGTGGATTGTGCAACACTAGACCGCTTATGGGATGACCAAGACACAAGAGATGACCCCAAAAAACCGACAAGTCCCCGACATGGACTTCCTATCTAAGCGGCAAAGAAAACAAAATCAGCATCCGAATAACCGCAAAGAGAAAGTGAGGAAGAAGCGTAATACCAAAGTCCAAACTCGGGGGTAAACCGGAGGTACCTCATGATGCGCTTTTACCGCTTGACGGTGAGACGTGCGTGGGGAAGCCTCGAAAACGCATGCGCAGAGGCATACAAAGAAACCGTATGTCGGGTCTTGTCGATGTCGTACAAAGAACGATCCGATCATACTCCGCATTCTTCTTCGATCGATCGCTTCTCCATCCTCGTCGGCGCCGAGGGCGTCGTGAGTCGACATGGGCGTCGAAAGAGGCTTGGCCTCGCCCATATCAAACTTCTTCAAAGACGCCCTTTGTGTACTTGCCCCGATGCACGAACGCCCCATCCCGTGTTTGCTTGATTTGAAGGCCGAGGAAGAAAGTCAACTCGCCCATCAAGCTCATCTCAAACTTCCCGCTCATAAACTCGCAAACTTGGCATTCAAAGCATGAGAAGAGCCACCAAAGATAATATCATTCACGTAAATCTGAACCAAGAGAAGGTCACTACCTTGCTTGAGGAGAAACAAAGTCTTATCTATCGATCCCATCCTAAACCCCTTCTTAAGCAAAAAAGGTTTTCAGCCTATCATACCACGCCTAGGGGCTTGCTTAAGACCATACAAAGCTTTGTGCAACTTGAAAACATGGTTAGGATACTTGGGATTTTCAAAGCCTGGGGGTTGCCTAACATACACTTCCTCCTCTATGTACCCATCCAGAAAAGTGCTCTTAACATCCATCTAAAATAGTTTAAAGCCCTTAGCAAAGAAAATAACGCCAATGTATCACGGATAGCCTCTAAGCGAGCCAGGAGCGAAGGTTTCCTCACAGTCTATCCCCTTTTCGGCAATACCCCCGAGCAACAAGTCTAGCCTTATTCCTAACAACCACCCCATCTTCACTCTGTTTGTTCTTAAACACCCACTTTGTACCTATGGGATGACACTCTGGAGGTGGAGGAACTAAGACTTAGACTTGATTTCTATCAAAGTTCTCTAACTCCTCATGCATAGCATTAACCCAATCAGGATCAGATAAAGCGTGTCCAACATCTCGGGGCTCAAAAGAGGCAACAAATGCAGAATGAGCAAAGTGTGAGATAGTATAGGACCTAGACCACGTGACTCACTGATCAATATCACCAATCATCGTCTGAGCGGGGTGGCGACGCTGAATGTGTTGTGGAGCCTCTCTGGAAGAAGTCGCCCCCCCCTCAACAACAACTGGTGCCTCCTCAGGTGCAGCCGACGCAGGCTGAGGAAGCTACTCGAACGGTCCCCAAGAAGTGGAAGTAGAGGGGTCTGGACCGTGAGCTGAAGTAGTCATCGCAGGCTCGATAGGGGCAGCCGATGGAGTCGGCTCGGGATCACCCCAATCGGCATCGTCCTGCTCCTCCTCCATAAAAATGCTTTCACCAAGCTCTTCATCACCTACACGCTCAAAGACAAGGGTTGTACAAGGCATAGTTTCATCGAATGTGACCTCACAGGTCTCTACAACACGGTTAGTTTTAAGGTTAAGTACTCGATAAGCTCTAGAATGCAAAGCATAACCAAGAAAGATACCATCGAAGGACCTGGACTCAAACTTGTGCAAATTACCTTGTTTCAAAATGAAGCACTTACACCCAAACACCCTGAAATGACTCACCTTGGGTAACCTCCCAAATCGCAACTCATAAGAAGTTTTCTTCGTAAAAGCACGGAGAAAGATGCGATTGAAAACATGACAAGCTGTGTTGATTGCTTCGGCCCAAAACCTCCTAGGAGTCCTATGCTCATCGAGCATTGTCCTCGCCATCTCAACAAGGGTCCGATTCTTGCGCTCAACAATGCCATTCTGTTGCGGAACGTAAGGTGAGGAAAACTGGTGCTCAAGACCCAAAGATTTGCAAAAGGTTTCAAAATGAGTATTCTTGAATTCTGTGCCATTGTCACTGCGAATAGCTCTCATGGCATTCTTAGGGAACTCATTTCTCAACCGAAGAATCAAATCTCGAGTATGTGAAAAAGCCTCATCCTTACTCTCCATGAAAAACACCCAAGAGTATCTCGAAAAGTCATCCACAATCACTAGAACGTACCACTTTCCACCTTCTGACCGAACCTGAGCTGGACCAACTGTGTCCATGTGAAGTAGCTCACTGGGTTCCTTGGTCATGATTTGGTTCACAAGTGGGTGAGAAGTGGCTACCATCTTCCCATGACGACAAGGATGGCAAACAAGATCCTTCTCAAATTTCAACTTGGGCAATCCTTGGATTAAGCCAAGTGAGCTCAACCTAGCAAGAAGGTCAAAACTCAAATGACCAAGTCTCCTATGCCACTTCTAAATCTCAGAAGAGGATCCAGCCACCAAACAGCGGGAAGAGCCTAAAGAGTGAGAAAAATCAGCTCGAAAGACACGGCCAAATGGGACGATCCGACAAACAAGATCTCCCTGAGAGTCAAGAACTCGAGAAAAGCCATATTTAAAGCGCACTTCAAAGCCGTCCTCAAGGAGTTGTGAAACAGAGAGCAAATTGAAATGCAAGTTCGAGACCAAAGCAACATCCTTAAGAACAAAGCTCTCGTTAACCCGAATGGTTCCACGAGAGACCACTTTACCTTTGCTATTATCCCCAAATGTGATGTATTCCTTGTGTTGCACGGGGTCAAGGCTGGAGAACCATTTTGAACTTCCGGTCATGTGGCGCGAACACCCAGAATCAATGAGCCATGTGTTCTCCAAGCCTTCGTCCTACATCAATAGAAAGACATAGGATGAGCAAATGGCACACCACTGTGGTTAGTAAACTGAGAAGGATACCAGTGATACATCATTTGCCCTGAAAAAGTGTTAGGAAAAACACCAAACATGCCATGTCCCATTTGAGAAAAGCGATCACCACGAGAGGAAAAACGTGGTCCGCTAGAGCTATGGGACACAAAAGCATTGCCACGAGGTTCATAGTCATATTGACCACGACCCGAACCTCGCCGTGCACGACCACCACGTGGTCTCGCAGCCTGAGGCCTAGCACCTTGAGGCATTGCACCTCTAGGCCTAGTAGTACGCCTCTGAATAGGCGGTACATGTACACCATGGGGAGGACGGTACATGTTCCGGTTGTTCAACTCATACTCACGCTTCTCATCTCTCTTCCTCCTAAAGCAAAACTCAACCAAGTGACCATCCCTATGACAATACTAATAATGGTACACCTCTCTTTTAGGTGTTTAGCTTACTTTCTTGTGGGTATGGTTCACTCTTGGAGGTGGCTTGGCTTTAGGAAGGGGTTCCTTAGAGATGGAAGGGAGTGTGTCAAGTGGGTTTCTTAGATGGTTCGGTTTTGAAATCCACACTTGTTTCTAAGGTGGAGCTTTTGGAGGTTCTTCAAACACTCCATCCTTGGTGGGAGGCACAAGTGGCTTAGGTGGTGTGATTTTGAGAAGCTTGGGAGTAGTGGTAGGTTTTTCACTCGGGAGCACACCACTACACTCACCAACTTTGCCATAAAGATCATCACCCTTTCCACCTGAAGCAAAGCCTAATCCCGGTCTACCAATTCCCCTCCTGAATTGGTTGACCATCATGCCAAGTTGCGGCTCACTGCAAGACACCCAACTCAAGATGGTCCGAAGGTATGTGTTTTCCTCCTCGGTACGCACCTTGTCATGTCGGCAATTGGCAATCTCTAGCTCCAAACCCTCACAAAGTGCACACTTAGCCACACTAGTGCTATCTAAGTTGGCCTTCTCAAGTAAGGCAAGCTTGGCATTCTTCTCTGCCAACTCAGATTGCAAGTCTGAGCAAGACTTGCACGCACCCAACAAGACAGTGAAGCACGCACACTATCAAATTCATCAACCAACTCAACAGTACTTGACCGCAGACTAGCAAGATCAGCTATGTAAACGCTACAAAACTCACACTCGCTCGTCGACACTATGGGAGTGTTCTTAACTAGCTCAAGCTTCTTAAGCGCATCTTCTAGCTTAGCCTTATACTCTTTTCTATCACTAGCAAAGACGCTTAAGCAACTTATCTTGACGAAGCAAAGTAGCATTTAAGTTATCAACCTCGCCGACAAGAGCATCAATGGAAGGTGATACCTTAGATGTGTCGCCGCGTCGCCGCCAAGGGAGCATCGCCCTTGCCGCCCACCACCTCATCACCAAGTGCCATGGTGCAGAAGCCTCCGTGGGTGGAGTCGGCGAAGAAACAAAGGCCGTTCAGCTTGTCCTGACCTTTCTCTCGGACTCGTCGTCGCTCGAAGAGAAAGATGCATGCTCGTCGTCGGAGTCGAGGTCGCTGAGGGAGGCGAGGAAGGCGCGCTCTCTTGCCTTGAACTTCTTCATAAACTTGCGCTTCATTGCTTCCTTGTCAAAGCCTCCCTTGGACTTGTGCTTGCCGGAGGTGTACTCACGCTTCTCCTTGTGCTTGTCGGAGGTGGACTTGCCGAAGGACCGCTTATTCCACTTGGGGCGTTGGCTTATTTAAGTGATCGGGGTCGCCGCATCCATAGCATCTATCCTTTGGTCCACCACGGCGGCGGTTCAAGCGGTTGTTGTGGAACCGCGAGAACCGACCGATGACGAGAGCCGCTCATCATCTCCGAAAGCACGCCCAACCGCTCCTCCGCCACCGCGTGATCAAGGAAGACAAGGCAAACATCGCAGAGGAGGGGTTAGCGGAAGAACTACAGACACCTTTACCCGACACCAGTGCCATAGTCGGAGCAGAGGGGTTACGGATCTTGGCATGGGTCTGGTTGTTGATCTCACTTGACTTTAGCTTGCTGAATAGCTCGTCCACCGTGAGAGTGGCGTAGTTGGGTGACTCAACCAAGGCCTGAAACTTTGAATCCCAAACCCTCCGATCCAGAGCGTGTAGTAACTTGAGAGCCCTCTCATGATCATCATAGGGTAGCCGAGCCCCCCGTTTACTCGCATCTTGTTCACAATCGATCGAAACCGAGAAAACATCGAATCGATGGTCTCACCATCCAACCGAGTGAAGTTCTCATACTCCCGCTTGTATGTTTCAAAGAGTCTGGTCTTAACTTGGGAGTCCCCTCGTGATAGCTCAAGCTTCACCCGCATCTCTCGAGCGGTAGTATAGTGAGAAACTCGCTCAAACTCGTAAGGAGAGAGACTCGAAAAAAAGAGCATTGCGAGCTTTGCTATTGGCATCGTGTTCCTCTATTTGCTCTTGACCAACACGAGCGGGAAGAACAACATAATTTAGATTCTCGTAAATTTCCCAAACTCGTGAGCTAAGACTCGGATATACGCCGACATGCGTATTTTCCAGTAGGGGTAATTCGATCCATCGAAAAATGGTGGCTTGCCCGAACCGCGCTCTATGTCGCCTTCTAGCGGATCACGAACCGGTTAGGGTGGAATGATCCTTAACCGGCTCTGATACCAATTGAAGGACCGAGAGTGGCGACCAGAGGGGGGTGAATGGGAGTCTAAAATTTCTTTCGAAACTTTTGACCAAGTGTCCCAAATTCAACCCCCAAAATGAACTCACACGCGACCGATAAATCCACGAGCCAACGGGTGGCTGGGTACCTTAGGAGATGTCCTAGAGGCACATGGGACTATCAAGAAAGACCAAAGACACGCCCTCGAAGAAATGAGAATAAACAATGAAAAACCGCATTGACCAGAAGTTGGACCGAACTTCCCGTGAGGGACCGAAAGTTGGATCGAACTTCCGGTCGGGGACCGGAAGTTTCACGGAACTTCTTGTCGGCCTCCACCGTAACTTCTCTCGCCAAAGAACTGTAACTTCCTGGGCCGGGGACAGAACTTCCCGGTTGGGGACCGTAACTTCCTGGTCGGGAACCAGAACTTCCGATCAAAGTGCCCCCAAGCAAAAACAACACAAAACCAAAACAAAACTTGGACCGAAACTTCCGGTGGATGACCAGAACTTCCGGTTGGCACGACCCGAAGCAAGAACAACGCCCCGAAAATCGCCTCCTCACTTCGATCTTTCGAATTGTGGCCCAAATCTTCACCAACTGCCACGAAACTTGGTGAGCATGATCACAAGGCAATAGGGGAGCTACCTCTAAGAGGTCATCACCCAATTTGGAGCCAATCAACGAGAAGTCGAAGGGGAACGAAGAACACCACTAAAAACGCCCTTGCACCTTGATTCGACCCGATCTATGTATTCATGAGGAATCGGATGAAATCCTTCGGTGGAAAGGATCTTCTCACAGCAAGGATCAAGTAGAAACAAGTGGCATGCACTAAGATGGATCACAACTCAAGAAATCAACTCGGGAACAAAAGGGGTAGAAGAAGAGAAATGAAGAACGCGATGAACAACAACCAAAACGCGAATCAACACATCAATCTAACCCCACGAGGAGACAAGGAGGATTCGGGACCTCCTTTCCTATGAGTAATCTCGGTTCTTACACTAATGAAAGATTAGTGGACCTCTCTCTCACAAGCAACTAGAGGAAGGGGAAAACCTAAAGGAGAAAATGCAAAATGGAGGAGGTGAGGGAGATGGGGCTCCTTCCACCTTACTTATCGACCGGGCTTATTTTATTTTCCAGTTTTTGCCCTTACATGACACCGAGCGTACTACCTAGCCTAAGGACATTGTAGTACAACTCCACCGAGCCGGATAGATATTTTGATCCGACGGCCACCGCGCCTTCTCACCGGTAGCTTCGCCTCGACGCGAACTCCCCGATACCACCACGTGCCGTCCGTCTGCCTCGGGACCTCCGCCAGGGTTTTGAGGCTCAACCCAGAAAACCCGCCGGGTGGTTTTGAGGCCCAAACCACCGAAACCTGCCTCTGTTGGTTTTGAGGCCCAAACCAACAAACCGGCCCATGTCCTTGCACTTTTGAAGTCAAGTGCTAGCAACGCGATCCCGCCCCGGCGATTCCGGTCCCTCGCCCAAGTCTCGATGCGTCCGCCCTTTCATCACTCCCGGTCCATTCGGGCGCGGCCCGCCATCACTTGACCTTCACCCGCCGCCGGCCACCGCCTCCATGCTCGACACACCGCACAACACAAGTCAAGGCATATGTGGAACTCGTGGCTTTCACCACCGTCCAAGTAGCACCCCATCCGAGATGCTAGTAGTTGAATCAATCACTCATCATCACAACTGAACCACAAGTATAAACCTTGTGTTCGCAGTTTGGTTGGTTTCTAAAATATGTCAAATTAGAGATTTGGCGAGCCACGATTTTGGTCGTCATTTGGTTTACTATTCAACTTTACTAACTTCTTGCATATGGCTTGCTAAATCTATGATAATTTTTTTGTCCAACTATTACTTAGCAAATCTTTGATATTTTGGTTGCAAATCACACAAGAGACCTTATAATTGCGGCTGAGCACAGCAGTGTGCCGTGAGCACTTGCGGGGCGGCAAGTCGCGTAGTGACGACAGCTCACTCTTGTCCCTCCAACTTGCTCCGTTGCTCGCGGTCGGGCGGTCGGCTGGTGTTGATCTGGCTGAGCAACTGAAACCAGGGTGTGTGTGGCGTGGCCTAGTAGGCTAGAAGCAGTATGCATGAACACAAAACTTTTAAAACTTCTTATGAAAAATCTTTTAAAAGCCTATAATTTAGGACAAGATTAATGACTGTGGTGATTTATTAATTATTGGATTGAGATAGAAATGGTTCTCTTGGCACGCGTTTGGTCAAAGCTACAGAATCGATCATGTTTACTAATTTAGGGATTAGGGTTGGTGACGACGGAAGATATATTATATTATATTATATTATTATATTGATATATGCAACTTTGTAGATGATTGTGACAATGTGACCTTCACAGCATGCATATTTTGCACCATGTTGGTACCCTAAGCGACGTGTAGCCATAGATACCACATAGCACACTATTATTTTTTTTTTTGTCGCAATGGCCACTCACTCCATCTCCATTCTCCACCAAATACCGGTACACATATACTCCCATCGCCGGCCGCAAGTTCTTGTTCGTTCGATGCCAGTACTCTGAAAAATCAGAAAGTTTGTTTTGTTAAGTTCGCCAGCCTTGAGATGCATGTTAACCAATATTTGGATGTAGCCTTAATAAGTATGTATGCATCAGTACACATAGCATAAATCAGGTGTACTCAAGTGAAATCTAAATTTGCTGCATATAAACGTGACAATGTACATCGAATCTCAATGACTTCACATGAAGTTTCAAAGATGGCGACCCATGAATCAACGAAATGGATTACAAGCGTTAGCCGCCGGCAGCCTGCCGGTGACTTTAGAACGAGCTGGGAGCAGGTAAAGTGAATAGTTAATGAACAGTGAACCATCCAATGCAATGAGCGCCGAGAGACCAAACGGCTACGTGCTATCTGACGTCACCATATATGTCCATGATTGCTGCGCTTAGCTTTCCTATACCTATATATGTCCAGCTCCGTGGTTAGTGACTACAACCACCCTTGTTACTCAGAATTAGAAGTCAAAGTGAGGGCGAGGTTGAAGAAGAGCAGATCGCCAAGATCAATCCAGGAGTGTTTCATGGCGGAAGGCAACGAAGCGCACGGGTGGGCAGCCAGGGATGTCTCTGGTCACCTCTCCCCTTACCAATTCTCACGGAGGTATCAAGATCCTTTCTCTCTGCACTGACCATATTATATTGTGTTGCCCGCCATGCATGCATCTTCTTCGTATGCTGAAATGGCGCACTGTTTGATCTCGATTTTAGGGTTCAGAGAGACGACGACGTCACTATCAAGGTCCTCTTCTGTGGGCTTTGCCACACCGACCTCCACGTCATCAAGAACGAGTTTGGCAACGCCATGTACCCCGTCGTTCCCGGGTAATTATTACCTTCAGCGTTGAGTTTCCATCGAGACCGCAGCAAGAACTATCATTCAGTCATTTCCGGTGCATGTCAACGCAGACATGAGGTCGTCGGCGTCGTCACGGACGTCGGCTCTGGCGTGACCAAGTTCAAGCCCGGCGACACGGTGGGCGTGGGCTACTTCGTCGACTCCTGCCGCGGCTGCGACAGCTGCAGCGCGGGGTTCGAGAGCTACTGCCCGCAGCTCGTCCCAACCTCCAACGGCGTGGGCTTAGACGACGGCGCCACCACGCAGGGTGGCTTCTCCGACGTCCTCGTCGTCCGCGAGCACTACGTGGTCCGCGTCCCGGCCAGCCTGCCGCCCGCCGGAGCCGCGCCGCTGCTGTGCGCGGGCGTCACCGTGTTCAGCCCCATGGTGCGGTACGGGCTCAACGCCCCGGGAAGCACCTAGGCGTCGTGGGGCTCGGCGGCCTCGGCCACCTGGGCGTCCGGTTCGGCAAGGCGTTCGGGATGAAGGTCACCGTCATCAGCACGTCGCCGAGCAAGCGGGACGAGGCGCTCGGCCGCCTCGGCGCCGACGCGTTCCTGGTCAGCCGAGACCCCGCGCAGATGGAGGCTGCGGCGAGCACGATGGATGGCATCATCGACACGGTGTCGGCGGACCACCCCGTGGTGCCGCTGCTCGACCTGCTCAAGCCCTTGGGGCAGATGGTCGTCGTCGGCCTCCCAAGCAAGCCTCTTGAGATGCCCGCCTTCAGCCTCGTCGCCGGCGGGAAGCGCGTGGCCGGGAGTGCCGGTGGCGGCGTCGGCGAGTGCCAGGCGATGCTCGACTTCGCCGGTGAGCACGGGATCACCGCGGACGTAGAGGTCGTCGGGATGGACTACGTTAATACGGCGATGCAGCGCCTAGAGAGGAACGATGTCAGGTACCGCTTCGTTGTTGACGTGGCAGGCAGCAACCTTGGCGCCGCTACCTAATTAGGCACCACCGCCATTCCTTGTTCTGGCCATCGGCGTGTGATGTGATGTGAAATTTAATTTCTTCCTCGAATGTGTCTTATGGTTTTGGTTGGAGTACGCAGCCGCCGTACCATGCAGGTGGATAATAAACAAGGGTATAGTTTTGGGTTTGTGTTTCTGGATCGATGAGACGATGAGTCAGCAACTCAGCATGCGTATATATATGTGTATAACATTTTTATGAACGTTCCTAGATATATGTGAGCATCATCACTTCCATATTGGTATGCTAAAGGTTTCCAAGTTCTATATTTCATACTTATATAAAGTGGAGGATTGAGAGAAAAATACTGTTTGCCCCGCTGATAAGACAATTGAATAGGGCGATTGTCTCGACCTTCTGCAATGACTTTCTAAGGATAAGTGACTTTTTCCCTTGCAGTTCATAAAAACAACCATCTTTAGAAATAGAGAGGAGGAGGCGAACATACATACAACCTATCTCTATAAATCAGCTTCAAGAGCAGCTCTAGTGTAGAGGGAAAAAGAACCAGAGAGAGAGAGAGAGAGGAGAAACTTTGATTTTTGCACTTGGGCAGTTGAACTATGCCAAAAAAAGTGCAGGAGCAAATAAATATATATTATACTTCACGCATGCTGCCATGCAGAAGATGAGAAGTACTCTGATCTTTATTTATTATGGTTTGGTACGAGTCTCACAGACAAAAATCGTACTCCACACTAGGGCATTCCTCTATTCATTTGCAAGCGAATTAAATGGTGCCTTTATGGTCTGAACACAGGTGGCTTGGTTCCACGTCACACTAAGAGCTGCCCTAAGAGCAACCACATATATATGGATCAACCAGTCCATATAGGTGGATCCTACCATAGGGGTCTATAATTAAGTTGCAACACACAATGCATATGGATTGACTATCAATAAGGCTAGGTTCCACAGACAAATAAAAAATTCCACACTCAGGCAGAAGTCCACATTATGCATCCCTATCTCTGTCGCCGCCTTCTTCATCCCTGATCACCTTCCTCGCACTGAATCCGACCATGCCCTTCCCTTTGCCCAAACATGGGGAGAAGTGTTGGCTGTAGCTTTGCCAAATGGCCAATTGCAACACTAGTGGAGGCCTATTGGCTACAGATGCACCCAAAGGACCAACATTTTCATAAAGATGAAATCCTTGAAAGCTTGGTGGTGAGGCTTGTAACCAACTCCTTTGGTGTTGAACACCTTGAAATCTTGGAGGAGAATGACCATATGGTGGGTGGATTCTTGGACGACCAAAAGGATTGAAGTTCAATAGAAAATGGGATGTTTCAAAGGGAAACTGAAATTGGGGTGTAGGAGGTGAGATTTAGCCACTACCCTTTGTAGAGTATTGTGATGGAGGGTCCTGATTCAGAATGTTTGAATAACTTATTATGGGGTTAGGTTCCATTGAAACTACTAGTGTTCTAGACTCCAATCTCAGTTGCTGTGAATCGTGCAGCAAGGTCATCCACTTTTGTAGGCAAAGGGTGGAGTTCAATAAATGTGGTGTGTGGATAGAGATGGTGTGAAAAGACATACGGAGATGCATGGAACAGGGCCAAGGGTTATGTCCTTGTGCAGACCAATGGCTACATGTTTCTTTAATATATGTGTCAGATGTAAAGTACACTTTGTATTTTTTTTATTGCCTTGTAGGCTGGCTATAGTGCTATGGTTACCTATTACTATTTCTTTTCTATGGACTATCTTACAGTGTACCAGGTAGCTGGTATGGAATATTTAATTCCCTATGGACTGCTTATTGTCAATATTGTGGTTGCTCTACAGGCAGTTCTATAAGATCATGTATACCCTATGCATGATCATATTTGGTTTCGTGGTTTAAAACTAATACTTAACTTGATGTGGGTGCTCACACTTATTTTGATTTATTCTAATAATTAATGATGCTATATTCCTTTGATACTAAATGATGCAGCCTTGATAGTAATGACTTGTGCTCCTCATGTAAGCACACCCTACTCAGCCTAGTTGTGGTTTATATGTGTGCGACACAAACACCTATCCTTAAAAAAGAGGCGTATGGTGACTTCATTAATTTTAAGATTCACCAATCTAATCACTCAAAGTGTTCATATGGATAGCGAGTATGTGCGTGTATGTATGTAAACACTGCCCCCTCCCACACACAAAAAGAGCCTATTCTGACCCAATTTAACATGTCTAAAAGTATTATGTCAACCTGTCACGCCACTTGGTAATTGGCAAAGTATTCAGTGTGTACCTTCTCCATCGAAAATCTTTTGGAAAAATAGATTTATGAGTCTTTTAAGAAAAACTATGCACATTCATAGTACATATATAGATGTATATTATAGCAAAAAATCGAGATCCAAACCCAATATTAAAAAAGTATATGAAATGACAAATTTAGATAAGATGCACTTGAAGACAAATTACTAGGAATTTAGTCCTCTAGTGCATATGCATCTAAAATTTATTATTTTCATATGATATTTTTTACTAAATGAGATTGAATCTCAAATTTTTATTACAGTTTACAAATATGGATATGCATAGTTTTAAGTCTTTTGAAGACCCCCCAAGGAATTTTGAGTATTGTTTTTACAATTCCACCGAGTACAAGATCTGCACATATTCCCTACCTACTGCTATACTAGGCGTCTAAGCCCAACAACCATTCGGCCCAACTCTCAAGTGTCCAATCAATTCGGTTATTTAAGTTAAGCCCATGTTTTTATGTTTCCAAACTAACTATAAAACCTTGCAAAATATACCTATTAATAACCATTAAATTTTCAAAATTTGGAGAATCTTGGTACCACCGTCATGCTATACGTGAGTACTACAAAACACATTAAAAAATTAATTGGTAATTAAATTATGCACTGAAGGGCTTGGTTAGCTATACTTTGTCAACCTATCCCTATACACATGGATTTGACTTGGATTGTTTTTAACTAGTTTTCATCCCCATATATTTTTTATATTATGGTGGGTTAGAGTACAGAGTGCATTATTTTCTTATATACACAGGTATCCATCGGATTTGCATAACAACATTACTTCCTCAATCTCAAAAAAGATGATCCTACATCAATCAAATTCTGTCATAAAATACTTGACTTCACTTTACAACCTTACTTTACAATGCATATTTCTCATTTCTGAATACACATCTATCTGTGCTCCTTCAGGAACATTTTTGTCTTTTGACTTCAACGGTGGTTTTTATAAGTAAGAGATTCTAAATGTAATCTAATATGGGACGGATGGAGCAAGTCACACTGCACATGTACAGAACATCTAAATATCTAATGGGTGTCGATAATTTGCGCCGTCGCGCAACGACGAGGTGGCATCGTGGTGGCTTCATGCAAGGGACCGCGTGCCGGCTTCTCTTCGGAAGGGCTTTGATGCCGCGGTGCTGCTGCTCTCTTGGATGATTTGGAAGGAACGCAACGCTCGTATCTTCGATCACAAGTCCACCACGATTCAGCAGGTTGCACGTCGGGTGCTGGAGGAGGCCGACCTGTGGATGGCGGCAGGCTTCATCGCGCTGTCCGTCTTCGTTGCTGCGGCGGACACTTCGTAGTCCTTGCTTTTGCCTTTGTTGGTCGTCTTCTGGCCCTCTTCGATTGCTTGTAATTCGATTGGGGAAGTCTCGGACCTGACCGATCAGGCAGCTCGCCTTCGGTTGTGACTTGTTTGATTTGTACTGGGTTCCTTTTATCCTCCTTAATGAAATACACGTGAAGTCGTGTTCTAGAAAAAAAATAGGTGTCGATAATAAAAGTGTAAAACGTTGTGAAAGTGCACAACCATGCGAGAGGACTGAGAAGGATATATACGTACGATCTGACGTCGCCGTGCTCTTGGTGGCCACTAGTCAGCTCGCAGTTTGCCTATTTAAGCCGTGCTCCGAAGTTACCAACGGCATAAATCCGAGAGCTTCATTCTTCTGAACGGAAAAGCCAAGTAAGGTTGAAGAAGCGCCGATCAAGCTAGCTGGAAGTAGTTTTCATGGAGCAAGGCGGCGATAAGACGATGGCCCACGGGTGGGCTGCCAGGGATGCCTCCGGCCTCCTCTCCCCTTATAGCTTCTCAAGAAGGTGAAGGTCTATCAATGTCTCTTTCAGTCCCACATACACTTGCGTTGCGTCTCTTTCTATGACGAACTTGCAGTGTGCGTACGGAGCGCTGTACGACACTGCTCGCGGTACATGATCGACATTGACAGTGACAATTAGCCATGTTGTATACATACGTATCAAACAGCCCACAGGAACCTTACATGACATTCGTGCTCTGCTTGATGGCGATTATTTCAGGGTTCAGCGGGACGGCGACGTGACAATCAAGGTGCTCTTCTGCGGAATCTGCCACACGGATCTACATGTCATCAAGAATGAGTGGAGCAACGCCATGTACCCCGTCGTGCCCGGGTAATAGTCCTAGCCTAATAATCATCTAATCATGCATGCTCAGGTCGCGATTTCTAATCATCATGATGTCAACGCAGGCATGAGGTCGTCGGCGTCGTCACGGACGTCGGCCACGGCGTGACCAAGTTCAAGGCTGGGGACACAGTGGGCGTGGGCTACTTCGTCGACTCGTGCCGCGCCTGCGACAGCTGCAGCACGGGACATGAGAACTACTGCCCCGAGCTCGTCCTCTCCTCCAATGGCGTGGACCACCACGGCGACGGCGCGACCACCAAGGGGGGCTTCTCCGACGTGCTCGTTGTCAGCCAGGACTTCGTCGTCCGGGTCCCGGACAGCCTGCCTCTGGACGGCGCCGCGCCGCTGCTCTGCGCCGGAGTCACCGTGTACAGCCCGATGGTGCAGTACGCGCTCAACGCGCCCGGCAAGCACCTCGGCGTCGTCGGTCTCGGCGGCCTAGGCCATCTGGCCGTCAAGTTCGCCAAGGCGTTCGGCATGACGGTCACCGTCATCAGCTCGTCGCCGAGCAAGTGTGACGAGGCGCTCGGACACCTTGGCGCCGACGCGTTCTTGCTCAGCCACGACGCCACACAAATGAAGGCTGCAGCCGCGACGATGGACGGCATCATCGACACGGTGTCAGCGGGGCACCAGATCGTGCCGCTGCTGGCGCTGCTGAAGCCCATGGGGCAGATGGTTGTCGTTGGCGCACCTAGCACGCCGTTGGAGCTGCCGGCGTATGCCATCATCTCCGGCGGGAAGCGGGTGGCCGGGAACGGCGTGGGAAGCATCGCGGACTGCCAGGCGATGCTGGACTTCACTGGGGAGCATGGCGTCGCCGCTGATATTGAGGTCGTGCGGATGGACTACGTCAACAAGGCGTTCGAGCGGCTTGAGAAGAACGATGTAAGGTACCGCTTCGTCATAGACGTCGCGGGCAGCCAAATGGACACCGTTGCTTTGGTGTGCTCAGATGTGTAGTTCCAGTTCCAGTCATGTGTGTGCAAAATTTTGTTTGCTTAGCTTGTGTCTTTTTGTGGGTCCATACAAGTCAATAAACTAGGCAGCCCATACGGTTTGTACTTCTGCTATTGAATGCTTATGTACGTCTATATAAGTTTTAAATTTTGAATAAGAAATAGGATGAAAAAATAAATCCGCTACTTTTTTATGAATCGTAGTATGGACACAAACACTAGTACACAGAGACTCAGACAAGCGATTGGAGACGCCTTTTCACAGGCGTTTTGGCCTCGCCGCGTGTCGGGAGGCCGCTGAAAATGATGCATTTTCACAAAGCGGCGCTTGAAAACCGCCGGTGGAAATGCATTTCCAAAGCGGTTCACATAAGCAACCGCCTGTGGAAATGGCATTTCTACATGCGGTTTCTTATGTGAACCGCCTCAGTATTAATTTTTTTTCCCACCAAATTCATTTGAATTTTCGTTTTTTGAGGTGGCGCTCTCTCTCTCTCTCCCTCCCTCCCTCTCTGTCCCCCTCCCTCCCTCCTCTCCCCCCTCATCTTCCTCCCTTCTCCTCCCCTCTCTTTCTCTCTTACTATGATCAATACAAAGGCTATTTAATTATGAGAAAAAATCAACAAAAAGTAATTATATCATATAATAATTATATACATATATACATCATTAATAATTTAATTACATTATGGATTATATATATCAAAATTGTTTTTTCGGCCACGATATGATAATAAAATTTACAAAGTGGAGATAAATCTAATAATCATTTCGACTTAATTTTAGAGCGCTAATGTCCCTTAGCGCCTCGAACTCTAGCCTCCCTAAGGGGCTTTCGGCATGGTAATATTTTTTCTCCAGAGGGAATGATTTCTCTCATGATAAATGAGCAGAGGTCCTCAATTATTCCGCATGACAGAGTTAGGGCGTCGAAGTTTTTGGACTCCGATTCTTGATATGCCTGAAAAGGAAGTTTATAAGCATTATATATATTTCCATGTGTCTACGTATATTTGTATTTTTAACGATATAAATACAAATGTTACTATTAGTGGTACCTTATTAGGGTTCTCGATGTACCGTCCGGCCGTTCTCATGAACTCGCACGCCGTAAAATCCACAGTGCACCGAACCGGTTGGTTGTTTGTGGCACTACATAAATTGTATACAGTTATTTACTTGTAATACCATCTTATATATTAAACATGCATGATATTGATTCATAAATTTACGCACCGGCCACTTGAAAAAAAAAAATCTTATTTTCTGCCCCTTCATGGACTCGTCATACACTCCACCTCTTAACTTATAGAATCTATAACATCTATGATCTCAAAAGAATCAGTTAGCAACAATCTTAAACTCTCATCGATAAAAAGATGCATGCTACATTTTGTCGCCTTACCGTTCTAAGATGGTTTAAAATTTTGCACATCTTTCAGATCAGTAGTCGGCGGAGTCAAAGACCAACACCTTTCCCTCCCTAGGATAAATAAAGAAGCATATCCATTGGTCGCGCAAGCACGATCGAAACCGAGTTGTTATGCATTTATATAAACCAATACTTAAGCTGATGTATATATATAAACTCATACTTACTTAAAGTTATAAGGGGCAACTACGACTTCTCTGTGTTTGAACTGAAGCAATGCATGGCCTATGTAGGTGGCGTATTTAGTCTCATGATCCTTCTCCAGATCTTTTATTCTCTTTGCAGCGTCTTTTTTTGATAACCCCTTCAAATAATCACTGTCGGGTCCAATTCAGAAGATGTGCTCATTCTCACATATTTTTTTCGAGTTAAGATACCCAGTCCGTTTGCTATCATTCTGGTTTG
This sequence comes from Chrysopogon serrulatus, assembly GCA_015844335.1. NCBI lineage: Eukaryota > Viridiplantae > Streptophyta > Magnoliopsida > Poales > Poaceae > Chrysopogon > Chrysopogon serrulatus. Next base: position 35,808 of record JADLZL010004007.1, read on the forward strand.
GTCCAGGACCGTAAATGAACTCATCTTGATCATATTGCATTCTGCAAGGCACAAGTGCATGTTAGAAATTTAATTTTAGTAGAAGTCAATAATAATAAACGAAGTTCGTGTTAGTACGAGAGCTACACTTACAATGCAAATAGCGTTACGAGCTGAACATTGAGCCGCTTAAGGTTCATCATCAACCACATATCCTCGAAAGTAACGAAAGCCGGATCTCGTTCACTTTTGAAAGCAGATGGTGGTATATTTACTTAGATTGCATCGATCCCAACAGCAGCCGCTCTCATGTACCAGTCATGAAGTCTTTTTATACCAGGCGGGAGCTTTTGGAGTTTTTCCTAACTCAGTAGAGGCCTGCCGGGTACATATGTATCAGGGACGTTTTGATAATCATCCCATGTTGGCCTTATTATCTTTATTGCTCTGATCTGTGCTGCTTCTGCTGACTTCTATTGCTCAGTTAAGTCCACGGTACGTGACTTGCGAGTCTGCGCAATCTCTTCCAAAAATTTGGCAGTGCCAGTAGTTTTTCTTTGGCTCGTAGGGGGAGACCAATTTGGGAACAGAAAATTTTCTCTTCTTAGGTTTTTCTTGGCTCTTCTTTGGTGGCAGCGGTGGTGTCCAAGGCGAAGCTTCGACGTCTTGAGGTGGTGGGGAAGAAGCAGACTCATAGATTGGTGTAGTTATTTGTGGCGGAGATCCTGCTGGTTTCGGTGTTGACGGTGGGGTTCGTGAAGGATCGGCAGTAGGGGGTGATGGTGGGTTAGGAATATACTTGGCAGAAGGGGATGGTGTTGGATCCTGTTGACGGTCGAGAGGTGCTGACTCCTAAGTTTATGGCAGGGCTTCTGAGGAAGGTGGTGGCTGGGTCAACTGGACATCTCTTCGAGGCCATAGGATGAAATTATTAATAGCCTGTCCGAGTGTCTCAATTCCCTCGGAGCCAGATATTTCTAGCACGTCATCCTCGTAGCCTGGGACGACCGTCACCACTTCTACCCTGCAGTAGTCTTCTAGCATAGGATCACAGTGGTAGTCACGTCTGGGGATCGTGAAGCCCATGGCTACCTCCCTTGTACGTTGATGCTTCATACCATATCGTATGAGCAGTTTACAAGGTGTCGGCCCATTGATGTCATCCACAGGGTAGTGGTGTGTGTTTTCCGTAGACTCTACACTACTTGGAAAGGGAGGAGATTGAGCGAACCTGGCATGAATCATCTCCTGAGCTCCAGGCAAGGGTTGTGTTGGGACGAGCTGCATCTGTGGGCCTTGTGTGCTCATCTGCTGAACAGACATTGCACTAGCTAACTTCTGCACCAGCTGTGGATCAGGATTTGTTAGAAAATCTGACATCATGCTTTTGAATTGTTCCTCAGCCTGTTCCTCAAAATATTGCTTCATATCTTTCTTATATCGATCTCGTTTCTTATACATGCCCACCCACTCCTCATCAAATCCTTCTTTCCATTCCATCTTTGACGAGATGTCTCGTACACGTCCAGGATGCTCAGGGTTGCCCAGTCCAAGACTCAGGATGTTTCTCTCCCTTTCTGGCCTCAATTTTTCTTGTTTAACCTTCACTGCTAGTTCCAACATCTTATCAGCTAGGGCTGTGATTTCTAAGGGACAGTTCACACCGGTAGCAGTTTATTTAGTTCCTCTACCTCTGAGCCAATTCGCTGTCCTCTCGCCAACTTCCTCTGATAGCATAGACATGCCTTGTTTCTTTAGCTTCTCCTTCTCTGCCCACCATTTCGAAATATGTAGCTTGTAACCACCCGTGCCAAGGTGATGGTGGTATTTGTTCCTCTTTGCTAGTTCTGAAGCAGCTTCACTCTTGGCTTTGAAAGATGTGTCGTTCTTCTGCGCCTTGAATACTTCCCACTGCCCAGGGGTGATCTTATACTTGCTCGTTGGGTCCTTCCCATGCTTGAGAAATTTGGTATTCATCTCAGATCTATAGTTACGGAATGATGTTGCAATCTGCTTGAAAAAATAATCCTTCACAAGTTTGTCCGTCCCCGTAGGAAAACAAACCTTTCTATAAACTTGTTCCATAGCTCTTTTCTTTTTTATTCGCATCCACATCCTTCCACCTAGGGATTGTGATGTCCAATTTATCCCTGACCAAAAAACCAATTGCATTTCGTATCTTGGCAGCCACCTCATCAGACATAGAGGCTTTCCTTTTGGGCCGATGTTGGGAATTATATATATCTTCTCTGGCCACTTGTTTGTTCCTCCGTCACCGTGTTTCTGGTCACTCTGTTTCCTTTTTCTTGATTTGGAAGTGGTTGTCTCAATCGTTTCTGGTGCTTCGTTGGATGGCACGTCTTCATCTTCCGCTAGAATCTCCCGCATTTGAGACAAAACCTGCTAGCCGAAGGAATTCAAGAGTATAAGGATCGGCGCGTATAATACTATGAAGTGAAGTATTGGTTTTCATGTACTAAGTATACCTCATCATTGGGATTATAATCTGGGTTAACACTTTTTTGACGTTGTCTATCTATGCTAGGGCATGGATTACTTCGGTTGCCGTCATCTTCCTCTTCTTCCAACATGTCACCATGAAAATCTTTTTTTTGTCCTTCTTGCTCTGGGGGTGTGTGAGTCTTATTGGGTGAATCTGCACGCTGGTCTTCTTCTTTCAGAGGATTTACCGTTCTATGCATAGCAATAACTATGTTAGTTACTTTGATAGGGTTTTAAGTTAAAAAGTGCAAGGCTTCGTAATGCTGTGAAACTCACCGTGGCTCAGGGGGTGTGTGAGTCTTAGTAGGTGACTCTGCACGCTGGTCATCCGCTCGATGGTCTTTAGATTTTGGAGACGTCATCTTCTCGATAACTTTAAATATAATAAGTTATTAACACTAAGTCATTAACACTAAGTCAATAATACTAAGTCATTAGCACTAAGTCATTAACAAGTCATTAACATTAAGTACTTAGCCATCTTCTCTAATATAACTTAGTGTAAATATTAATAATGTACAAGTCATTAACTTAGCAAAGTCATTAACTTAATCTTCGCTAATCTTCTCACTAAGTCATTAGCACTAGGTCACTAACACTAGGTCATTAACATGCTAAGTCATTAACACTAAGTTATTAGCCATCTTCTCTAATTTAACTTAGTGTAAATATTAATAATGTACAAGTCATTAACTTAGCAAAGTCATTAACTTAATCTTCACTAATCTTCTCACTAAGTCATTAGCACTAAGTCATTAACAGTAAGTCACTAACACTAAGTCACTAACACTAAGTCATTAACACTAATTCATTAACACTAAGTCATTAATACTAATTCATTAACACTAAGTCACTAACACTAAGTCACTAACACTAAGTCACTAACACTAAGTCATTAACACTAATTCATTAACACTAAGTCATTAACACTAATTCATTAACACTAAGTCACTAACACTAAGTCACTAAGTCACTAACACTAAGTCACTGACCATAACTAGCATAATTTGTAGCATAGTGATTAATCAGAAAAGAGCAGCGAATATTTACTTATGCGGCGTGGAGGAGAGACTAAATTGAGCCTTGGCGCAGAACGAAGAGAAGACGGTGGCACGATGATTATTTGGCGGGTATCGCGACGGTGATCAGTAAATTAATAGAACACAAGTTCTAATTAAAGAACTTCAATTCACATAATTACATATTAAATATTAGCATAAACAATATGTCTTAAATCATAAACCCTACAATTTCTTAAATCATTAAATTTACATATTAAATATTAGGACTTTTAGTATAATAATTTACAAGTCATAATTTTAAACAATATGTCTTGTAGTGAAAAAATATTAAATATGACTTGTAACCTATAAGAAATTATATTATACTAAACTTATGACTTTAGTATAATGTCTAAAAGTCATAATTTCTAAAAGTATGACTTTTACAAGTCACAATTATATTATACTAAAATTATGACTTTTGGACATTAAATATTTTTTTCACTACAAGACATATTATATTATACTAAAATTATGACTTTTAGTCATAAACCCTATAATTATATTATACTAATCATTAAATATTTTTTCACTACAATTTCTTAAATCATTAAATTTTGAGGAAAAAAAAAAAGGCCCCTTCTTTGGGGCCACGGGAGGGCCCAGCGGTGGCCCAAGTCCATCACGCGCTAGGCGGCCCGGCCGGGCCTGCCGCGCCAGAGCCAAGAAGGCCCAAGAAGCCACTAGGGTGTCGGCACGCGTGCGGCGCGCCCCGCCGCCCGCCGCCCGCCCGCGATGCTGCTTGGCGCTTCTTGTCGCCTTAGCCCGGCCTGCCGCTCCTACGCGCCCGGCCATACAGCGCCCGGCCGGCCGCCCATACCGCAGCGCCCAGACGGCCGCCCAGCGCATGCGCCCGGCCGGCCGTGCCTCAACCTTCCCTGCGGTGAAGCGAGAAGAGGGCGCGATGGCGACTCACCTAGTGAAGAAGAAGAGAGCGGTGGCGACAATGCGGAAGGGCCTCGATGGTGGGTGCGAGAGAAGAAGGGCGCGGTGGCGGCGGGTGCAGAGGAGGGCGCGGTGGCGGTGCTTGACGACGTGGTGACTGGAGGCGGGGGAGGGAAAGACGGCGTGGTGGTGATGCGGCGAGCGGCGCTCCAAATTTTGGCAGCCTGCCAGCGTCTATGAAAAAAGAACGCGCCCACCGGGCTTGAAATTTTCGATGCCCGGTGGGCGCGGTATATATATAGAGGGGCTATTTTCACAGGCGGGGGTCTTAAAAAACCACCTGTGGAAACTATTTCCACTGGCGGTTGTTTAAGACAACCGCCAGTGTAAATCATTTCCACTGGCGGTTGTTTAAGACCGCCCGTAAGAAAATAATTTTCACCGGCGGTGGTCTTCACCAACCGCTGAAAAAAAATACATGCAGATTTTATTTTATTTTCGTTATGACTTTTCAGATTTTTGTTTTATAGTTTATTTAATTTAGCAGTTAATTCTTTTAGGTTATTTTATTTAGGATAGCTATTTAGGTTATTTCTTTTAGATTATTTCTTTGACAATATTTTTTTTATCTTATTTTTAGGTTATTTCTTTTTATAATAATTCTTTAGGGTTTTTTGGATTATTTTTTTTTGACAATATTTCTTTTAGGTTATTTCTTTGACAATATTTCTTTGGGGTATTTCTTTTACCTTATTTCTTTAGGTTATTTCTTTTATAATATTTCTTTTAGGTTATTTCTTTTATAATATTTCTTTAGAGTTTTTCTTTTAATTATTTCTTTGACAATATTTCTTTTTTAGGTTATATTTTTATAATATTTCTTTAGGGTTGTGTAGGTTATTTCTTTGACAAGTATTTCTTTTAGGTTATTTCTTTGACAATATTTTTTAGGGTATTTTTTACCTTATTTCTTTAGGTTGTTTCTTTTATAATATTTCTTTTAGGTTATTTCTTTTATAATATTTTTTAGGTTATTTTTTTATAATATTTCTTCAGGATATTTCTTTTAGATTATTTCTTTTAGATTATTTGTTTTAGGCTACTTACTTTAGAATACTTATAGAAGTAGAAAGAAAAGGACTTAAACAATTAGGAAACGAATACCAAGACAAGTAATACATGAGTATAAATTATAAGCGATAAATTGTTACATATGATAATAACTAATATTTAACTTAATTAGATACAAACTAGCCTGCTACTGTTCTTACGCCTTCTCTATCGTGGCGCACCCATGGCAATAAATTTTTGGAGATGCTACGCTCAACATTCTTTATCTTTAAAGGATGATCTTCAAAGAGAGATATGTGCCCGAAATGGTTGAAGTCATCTAGGTCAATTACACCATCAACTCCTAAAGCTTGCTGCTTTCCAGGAAGAACTATATGCTTAGTCTTGTCGCTACTTTTCTTCTCTTCCTTAGAAAGGATCTGTTCGGTATAGAAGACCTGTGCAGCACGGATAGCAAGGATCTAAGGATCATCCTTGTAGTCTACTTTACTTAGATCAAGAACTCTCAGGCCATAGTTGTCCACTGTGATATGTTTGTCATCAACCCATTGGCATCGAAACACAGGCGTCTTAAATGAATCATAGTCTAGTTTCCATATCTCCTCAATGAAACTAAAGTATGTAGCATTTTCATCTGAATCATCTATGGCGTCGCAACGAACACCACTGTTTTGCGCCATGCTCTTTTTGTCCCTAAAAGTCGTACAAAATGTGAAGCCACTAATGTTATAGGTCTGCCATGATGTGACCTAGCGAGATGGTCCAGTTGCCAACCTCTTGATAGTTTGTTGCTCAATTGTTTCTCTATTTGGAATGTTCTGCTCTATTAGCCATGAAGTGAATCGACGCTTGTATTCCTTTGATAGCCAATCCTCTGTTTGCCCAGGGTTATGATCGCTTAGCTCTTCTATGTGTTATTTGAACAGAGGCTCCATTATCGAGAGCTGATGCATGATGCTATGATGCGCCTCGAGGACTATATTATAGTCTAACGGGATGAATGATTTTTGGCCCATCCTCCCACACCCATATAGTCTGTCCTTATGTCGGTACGGAAGCGAACCTATTGCAATCTAGTCTTTTAGGCAATTGTTGCAAAATAGACCTCCAGAATCAATGGCCTCTTCGGTAGTGTATCCCTCTATCATGGATGCCTCAGGACGAGCACGAGTGGATACGTACCCATTCAGTATTGACATGAAACGCTCATATATCCACATCTTATGCAAATACATAGGACCCAATGCCTGTATTTGTGGCACCAAATACACGACAAGGTGTACCATTATATCGAAGAAAGATGGTGGGAAACACATCTCAAGCTGTGACACTGTCTCTACTGTGAATTCCTGAAGAGACTCCAACTGCTCTCGGTCAATTACCTTCTGTGATATCTCGTTAAAAAAGAAGCATAACCATGTGATTGTCATCTTTAAGAACACCGGACTTATAGCCCTGATGGCAATAGGGAGAAAGGTTGTCAACATCACATGGCAATCATGTGAGTTGTAGTTGGTGAGTGTAAGCTCCTTCATTGACACAATGCTCTTAATGTTAGAGCAAAATCCAGCTGAAACTTTCAATTTCTTTAACCAAACACACATCGCATGTTTCTCATCCGTACTCAGGTTGTAGCTTGCTGCCGGGAGGTGGTACTTTCCATTATCTAGCAAAACCGGATGAAGCTCCGGTTTTATCTTCAAATTGACCAGATCCTGACGTGAACTCAATCCTTCCTTTGTCTTGCCCTTAATGTCTAGCAAGGTACCAATTATGCTTTCAAACATATTCTTCTGAATGTACATACCATCGACCGCATGTCGTATGTCAAACTCTTTCTAATATGACAAATACTTGAAGAAAATTGACATCTTCTTGAATGTAGCCCCAGGAGTTGGCTTCACATCTTTTCTTGCTTTTCCATCTTTTGTCTTCTTGCCAAATATAAACTTGATGTTCTTAACTATCTCATACACTCTATGACCTTTACTATTACCTGATAGAGCAGTGGACCTTATTTCATCGTGATTGTCAAAGTACCTATCCATCTTTCGCAAGCGGTACCTATGTCCTTTCGATAAAAAACGCCTGTGTCTCATGTATACAATCTTGTTGGATGCACTGAGGGACACGTAAAAGGTTTCATCCAAGCATACTACACAACCGACCTTACCCTTGAACTGTCCTGACAATACAAAGAGAGCTGGGTAATCGTTGATCGTAACAAAAATAATTGCTCTCAGTGTGAATGACTCTTTCCGGTATTCGTCCAACATGGCAACACCTGTATCCCACAATATTCTTATTTCCTCCATTAATGGCTTCAAGAATACATCCATGTCAACACCAGGTTGTGTAGGTCCAGAAATAAGAATGGTTAGCAAAAGATATTTGTGCTTCTGCAACAAATGTGGAGGAAGGTTGTAGATAGTGAGGATCACCGGCCATGTGCTATGCTTGCTGCTCCTTTCGGCGAAGGGATTCATTCCGTCAGTACATAGTGCGAACCGAACATTTCTTATCTCCTTAGCAAATTCTGGGTGGTCAGCACTGAATTTTTGCCATTGCTTCCCATTGGTAGGATGTCGAAGCTTTCCATCTACTTTATGCTTGTCAGAAGCATGCCAGGTCATAAGCTCTGCATCCTCAGGGTTTGCAAACAAACACCTCAAACGATCAACTACCGAAAGATACCACATCACCATAGCAGGAACCTTTTTCTGGACATAACAATCTTCTTCTTCATTTTCTTTGTTGCAGGGTTTTGAACTCTGTTGGGTCTTCTTTCTCTTCTTCCCTTTAGAAACAGAAGTTGCATTCTCCTCTTATAGATAGTCTTTTTTCGTCTTGTATTGACTTGCACCATAATTTGGACATTTGTCCAAGTCTTTGTATTAACGTCGATATAGGATACAGTGATTTCTACACGCGTGGATCTTCTGGATACCCATAGTAAGCGGACTGATTAGCTCCTTTGCATAGTAAGTGTTAGCAGGCACTTTGTTCTCCTTTGGAAGCATATCTCTGAGATACTCAATAATGCATCGAAGCTGGTATCGGACCATCTATACCTAGCTTTCAACATCAACAACTTAAGCACATACCGTAATGTCGTGAACTCTTTGGTACAACCCTTACTCTCATCGTACAATGGCTCTGCTGCTGTCTGCTTTAAGGCCTCTATCTCTTTCATGAAAAACATTGATGGATCCATATGACGATGCAATAGTGCAGCCATAAATTCTGCGTCTTCATCCTCCACTTAAGTTCTGTTGGCGTCGGTTTCTCCAACATTTGCATCATTAACATCGGGCACAACATGTTCACTCTCTTGGGGAAAATGGTGTTCTGTCTCGTGTCCGAACTGGCATACATCGTCAACAAGCATATCTGGGCCATTGCCACCGAGATTCACAGGGTTTCCAGCTGTATACGGCGCAGAGCTACCCTCTCCATACTTTGTCCAAATCAAGTAATCATTCATAAATCCTCGGCAGACCAGATGAGCCATGATTGGATTTGTGTCTTCAAAAACAACAAGATTTCTACAGTCTATGCAAGGACAATATATGTGCTTCGTGCGTGTTCGAAAGCATGATTTTTGGTAGCATCGATAAACCTACGGACCTCGGTATATATGATGGATCTACTGTCTAAGTTATACATCCGAATGCTCGTCCATCGTTATTATGTTATAGAGTTTAATAGATTTAAATAATGTAATCACTAAAAAAGAAGACATAAATGTTTTGTGATATTTATTAACAAATCTTTAGATGATCAGCAAACTCCTTCAATAGATTATAGATGAAAATGACTTCTCGCTTGTATATTTCTCAAATAATACACGTCCGGGCTAAATCACATATAGTTAAAAGAACTAGTTAAATAAATATGCCTCTCAATGATAACTAAAGCAAGACTAATTAATAAAACCCTAATTAAAGAATCACCAATACTTAATTAAACAAAACATTACTAAATAATTAAAGCATTAATTTATTAGATAAAACCCTAAAAACTAAAGGAAGACTAATTAATGAAACCCTAATTAAAGCCTCACCACTACTTAATTTAACAAAACATAACTAAATAATTCCCTAAAAACTAATTTCAAGCATCAATATGACAAATAAACTAGTAATTAAATAAGAGTAAATATTACTAAATGAACTTAACATAATAATTTAAAGCAACAATTTATTAGATGAAACTCTAAAAAAATAAAGCAAGACTAAATAATAAACTCTAATTAAAGCCTCACCACTACTTAATTTAATGAAATATAACTAGATAATTAAACAAACACTAATTTCAAGCATCAATATGACACATAAACTAATAATTAAATAAGAGTAACTAATAATTAATGAAACCCTAATTATAGAATCACCACTAAAACATCACTACTAGCTAATTAAACTAAACATAACTAAATAATTAAATAAGAGTAACTAATTGTTGACACTCCTTAGCGTCAACTTTTACTAGCACTTTAAACCCGAAGGAGAACATGAAAACATACTAGTCTAGGGCTTTATCTGACAAATTCCACGAGTTTTGCATATTCTATATTTTCCAGAAAAGGATAAAAGAAGGATTTCAATGCATAATTATCACGAAATTGATCCACGTCGGAGCAACATCGCTAGAGGACTCAGGAAGGGTCTAGAAGACACCCGAAGCAGCGGGGCCCGCAGAGGAGATAAGGTGGGGCCGGCCGGCCCCACCCTGGGCCGCCCGGCGCCCTAACTCCACCGATCACCGCCGCCTTCTGGAGTCTTCCTCCCTCGGTTGCGTGGAGTCCAATCGCAGCATCCCTACGTTGATTTGAGGTCGGTTTGATCCGACGGTGCACATGAGATGAAGACACGGATCGCTGACGTGGCGGTTCCTTGCCCCCTACTCCACCTCGGCCTATATAATGACGCCCAAGGCTCCCCCCAAGAGGCATTCTACACCCCGAGGCTTCATATTCTTCATTAGATTAGGGTTAGGGTCCCTCTAGTTGATCTAGTCTAGTTCATCTAGTTCTAGCTAGTTCATCTAGATGTAGCAATTAGGAGAGACTAGTTCTTCTAGATCTAGTCTTGTTTAGAGATTAGAGAGATTGAGTAGAGGAGTAGAGATTCCGGAGGAGCTCCGGCATGTCGGGCTTCTTCGTGGGCTGTATTCTTACGGATTGACTTCCCGCCCTGAGCTGCGTTCGAGGTACTTTTGTATTTACTATTTCGATTCAAGTAAGCAAATCGTTTATATTCGTTCTTTAGTTCACATCTCATATTGAGGACTTTGATCTTGGTAATTGCTTGGTTGAAGTAGTATTTCGTAGTGTAGGCGTGGTGCCTAGGCTAGGTTTACTTGTGGATGTCCCCTGATTAGCCGGATAGTGGTAGCTCGCGTAGGTGACTTTATAGGCTGCGTTGAATCCTCCGTAGTCCACTTCCCGTTGATAGGACAGCACAGCCGATAGGTGTCGGTAGGTAGATTACTCTGTTTCTTCTCCTATTCAGGTCACTTGCCCGATAAGACGATATTATACAAAGTTTACTTGGTAGTCAGAACTAGAGTACATTAGCTATTTCTCTTTTTCTTGATATGATCTATGCCTAATTGTAGGATTAAGTCTATATACTTTGTCATCATCACAGCTGTTCCTTGTGGATACGATATTTAAAACCTCCGGGTAAAATGTGACACTGGTATGATATCTGTGCGCTTGCAGATAATCCTACTTAAAACTTATTTAAATGGAGTGCAGTTAAAAATACCAACAAGCATTTTTGGCGCCGTTGCCGGGGAACGGTTTGCTGATTTTGACTTAGTCTAGCTTAATCTTGTATTATACTTTTATCTTTTCTTATTTTATCCCAGTCTCTTCAATTATTTTTGTGTTCATCCTTATGGATGCTTCAATCCTGTTTTTATCCCAGTCTCTTCATTATTTTTGTGTTCATCCTTATGGATGTCTTTAATTTTATTTCTATCTATCTTTATGACATGTGCGAAGCTTTGAGCCACCAAAATCTATGGAACCTATCATAACACCTGGCTATGAGCTACGCCCATGTCTAATTAATATGATTCGGGATATCTTATCACCCGAACTAGATATGGAAGTCTCGGTAGCTAAAACATAATCATTCTATTCTCAAGATTTAGCTATCAATCCTAAAACCCTTAAAATTCCACTTTAATGATTTAGACTTCCGGTTGGCTAAGATGCTCATAAAACAATACACATTAGATCTTCTCAAAAGAGCATCTTAGGAAAAGTGTAGTCAACTTCCTTTTCCTTCGAAAGACATTGGAAAGAATGCAAGGATGGCATGTTGAATGATGCCATAGAAGGAGAGCTAACCCACTTAGGAATAAATTCTATCTCTCCCCTTCTATGCTCACATTAAATGTCTTTGAACCCATCTCTAAACCCATCCTTGACTCCAATGAATCTTTTTATGCTCTTTCTACTAAACTTCATAATAATCCTAGAAATCTATCAAGACATCTCAAAAATAAGGGTCATGACGATTATAGGAATACCCAAGAAGAGCAACAATGGCAGGAATGCATAGAACATACTAGAAATACATATGCCATTGTGAAAGAATAGATGAAAGAAGATGAAGCTCTAGCATCTAAACTTGGTTTAAATTCAAACGGTGAGCTTAAATTAATTTCTAGAACTATCCAAGTTTAGAGGAAACTTTAGGTGAGACCAACCTTGGAGACATCGATTCATGGGAAATCCTAGAAAATAAAACATCCAATCAATGTCATAGGCATGAAATGATAGAGACAAACTTGTTGCCTATAGACATCCATGAATAGACACCCCTAGAGTTTAAAAAGAGAGATTACATCGATGAGCATGAGAATTATCTCATCAACACCTTATTAAATCCATGCTCATATGAGAAATCTCCCGGATCTTTTGGTCTCTCTCTAATATTACCACACACGAGATCTTCAATCCCCTTAGTTTTCCTGCTCATAAAATCATTAAGAGGGTGGTTGTAGATGCATATGTTCATAAATATTATAGATCTCGTTGTAATCTTGATATAGATACACAAAGGCTAATGTTCTAGAGGAACCCACCTCACCAACTTGAAGTACAATAATTAGAAGGTTTCCTAAGAACAACTTTGTGTCCCAAAATAACCACTCTTAAAAAAAAAATTAATTGAGCTTGCACCTTTTGTTATACCCTTGTGAATTGAGCAGAGTTATAATTATCAAAATATTCCTTTGGGTATTTTTGTCACTAACCATTTCAGGTTTGAAGTAAGAAAATAACTAATGGCGGCACGGGTATGTCAAAACAACCATTATGCAATTTTGAATTACATCCACTCAAGCTTACATTTACTTTGTAAAATTCCAGCTTGGGGGAATGGTCTTATTTAGAAAATTCTATATTGCTAATATTAGTTGTCTCTACCTTTATTCAATTTATTAATCATACTCTTTCATCTCTATTTGAATAACACTCTATAAACTTTTATGTTACCTTTGCTTGCTATAGTATGTTTAAGGTTTGGAGAAATTTCATATACCTTTTAAATTAGGCATGGTGCTTAGTTTAAACTGTTTTCTTGAGTCATAATTGGACAAGGTGTTTAGTTTGATTCTTGAACTAAGAGGTGTATTGATTTTACTTTTAAAGGCTTTTTGAATTAAGCGTGGTGCTTAGGTTAGAATGCCTTCCTAAGTCAAATTAGACGTGGTGTCTAGGTTGATTTTTGAACCGATAAGATACTGCAGTAGACATTGGATATTTTATTGGACTAACCCCTACAGAAATTTTCAAAATCAATTTGGGTAAGTCATGAGATAAATTCGAATTAGAGATGCGACATGAGTACATGTTTAACTTTAATAACTTTGTAAAAAGAAGACATAGCTCATTCATCATGAATGAAAGAACTATGAGCATTAATGATTCATTCACTTTGTCTTCTACTACAAGTTACTTTGCCTTAAATCATGTCTGTATAAAATATGATTTATGCTAAACAATATTAATATTATCTTTTCATTAAGCATAGACAAAATAAAATACTGGACAAGCAACCTGTGTTCAAAATCTGTATACTCCTTCGGGTATGTGTTGTCCACTAATACATTGCGCACATAATAATGACTGGAGTCAAAAGAGTCAAAAGATCCAAAAGCAAAAGATGACAAAAGAATGAGTGCAACAGAGGAGATAAGATGTTCATGAGCAACTCAAGATTCAAGAGGAAGGACCACCAGTCATTTACCCTTCATCACTTAGTGCCATCACGCTCTAATAATGAAGGTAATACCCAAGGTAAGTAGTCTTTGCTCTTCTCTTGATCTTGGTGCACATATAATTTAAAACACAAGCATGTTAGAGTTATAACTTAAATTGATAATCTAATGAACTCAACATGGTTTGTCTTTTAAGATTGTTCATGGTATTGTACTCTTAATCTCAGTCTTAACCAAAATACGTTAAAACATTATATTCGATCTTGGGAAGATGATAGTCATACTCATATGAAAATTTATATATAGATAGACAATCCTTCCATTGGTTAAGCAAGTCATTCTTTTCTGCCATGTGAACTTAAATGCAACATTAAATGCTTAATCTTTTGATCCTATCACTCATGGCATAAATAAATAATTCATGTAAAACCAACGTTATCTTGTTCAATGTGCTTAAGGATAGAGAATAATAAATAAAGAAATAGATTTGGTTCTATTGGTGTCTTTCCACCAACAGGGCCCATGCACTTGATCTCTACCTTGGTTTTGTAAATAGAAGAACACATTGAGCAAAGTTCATTAATTCTATAAGTGAGTGTTACGTGAGCGTGCACACCGAGCAAGATCTTTGCCAGCTATAATTAAAGCACTACTTTAACCTATTGGTCAAATCAAAGAACAAAAGTGACATCATCATCACTAGAGGTATGCAACTATCAAGACCTCCATCTCTCAAGATGGAGAGATACACAAGAGTGGAAGAATAAGTTCTGTCGGTAAACTTAAGATTCCGTACCCTTGCCATAAGGTAATATGGTAGTTATCTAATTAATTAGTATTTCTATCTACATTAATAATTTTACTTTAATATATTCATCTGCATAAATATTAAAAAAAAAAAAAAATAAATAAAATAAAATAAAATCTTTATTGCTTCATTTTATGCATCATAAAATATTAAAATTCCCAAGTGAATAAATTTATGGTAACCCCAGTAGGAATATTTATCTGCGGTGGCATAAAAAAATAGTATTAGCTTCTATATTTACTTTCTCACATTATAAAAGCCTAAGCCCCATAAGAATAAATATTCTCTGTGGAGGCATAAAAATATAATTATATATCATCATACTCATATATTCAATTTTTGCATAATTAATCTAGAAAATCCTAAAAAAGAATCCTGCTAGAATCTATCAATTCAAATCAACTCAAGGAATAATCAATTCTTGGCTGATCACTAACCTCTTATTAAATTTGAGCCTCGAGTTTTGGTTTTCTTTGTTGGAGTATAATTATGCAGGAACAACACTATGATAAGGAGAGAGTCTATTAGTGGCACCCACCGGGAGCTGCTTTGGTTACCTCACTCTAAAGATCATCAACACCAAGTATTGCAAACATCTAGCTTGGGGAGGAGCATCCCCTAGTTATCGGTAACTATACCTAGGCGATTATCGAGTCTACTTTTTATAGTCATAAAATACCAAAAATATGTGAGCACATGAAGGTTTACAATAGTATCATAGAAAAATTTAAAAATGTCAAAACTATATAAGCACATGAAGGCTCACCCTTAATAAGAAAAACACAAAAATATTCGGGCACATGAAGGCTCGATGCGATCGAAGGGACTAGCTTGGGGGTGATGCACCCCCGTTATCATCATGATTAAGGTATGTCTTTACTTTTAATTTTATTTTAGTAAGCTATAGTGTGTGTTAGATTTAATAATTAAAGTATGTTTAAAGAACTCTCTCTCTAATCTTTTAAAGTGGAAATAATGAATAGTTGCTCTATTGAAATTTCTTTTTTAAGTACCTAGTTTTTAACCATGGATTTTCCTGAGTTTGGATATGACTACTTTGATATAAGAATTTACTCCGAACCTGAAATTTGTGGAGGCACACGCTTGAGCTAAAGTCTAGGTAATTGATCGACAATGATACATGAAGGTCTAAGCTACTATTTATCTTATTCTTATCATTACTAAGTTCTAGAGATTTATTTTGAAAATCTAAAATCTTACATGATGAGCTCTTGTATGACAAAATCTAAATTCCTACCAAAGCCATATATGATACATTTAGAATTAGGAAAACCTTTGCACATTTATGCTGCTTGCTTTACATTGAGTTTAGTCAACCTATGGAATACACCTTATGAGAGTCTTGTCATGCTTTTAAAATCAAGATCACTTATGCACTCCACCCACAGTTGCATTACTCCTACTCCAGGAATGTAAGCGCAACCATTTCCACTTTCATCTAGATCCACCTTAAAAATATTGTTCTCTTATACTAGGAGTAAACACCCAAAAATATACCTTATAGGACAGCCCCCATTTAATTGCTCTAAGTTTTTATCATTATCTCTCCAATTATTTATATTCAAGGGATGCATGTGGCTATGCAAAAGTAAAAAAAAAGAGAGAAGAGTGAAAAAAAAGGGGAGTAAAAGATGGACAAGTGTCCCAGCATTAAAACAATGGGTACATAGATGCCCGCCTCCCAAATTAAAAAAAAAAGAAGAAAGAAGAAAAAAAAAGAAGAGAGAATAAAGATAGCCCATGTTTTCCCGCGAAAAGAGTTCTAAGGAAGAAGATTATTTTTAAAGAGCAAAAGTAGAATTAGGATTAGCCACTAAATACCATATATGCACCTATCCACCATACGCCACACACATGCACATCTTGATTTGATTGAATGCCTTGATTCTCTATGGATCCATTGTTTGACTTTACAATATATGAATTGCAAGTATGTTCATCCTTGTTATTGCCACTCCTATGAGCACCACTATAAATACTTAGTTGTAGGAAAGGCATAACATCATTAATGCCTCAAGAGAGAACCATAAATACCACATACATTGAGAGACTTGAGGGTGTCATACAATTAAGCTCTGAGTTTTATTGCGAAAATTTACAAAACTCTGGAATATTGGTACTGTAAAGAATTTGAAACATAGTGCTTGACTTGATTGTTCTATCTTTCGATTGCTCAAGATTTATGCACAAGCTGTAAAGCTCCATAGTTAAAGATAAAATGGGTAAGTTTGAAAGTTAGAGTAGTTTTGTCTAAACCAAAGGAAAATTTATGTTTAAAAGCAAGTGAGCTTAAAAGAAATAAAAGTATTACAGCAATTCCTGATCCAAGTTTATTAAGAACTAGATTTAGATTGTTTGCCAAGGGACTGGCAAAAAGGTAAGCTTGGGGGTATTGTTGACACTCCTTAGCGTCAACTTTTACTAGCACTTTAAACCTGAAGGAGAACATGAAAACATACTAGTCTAGGGCTTTATATCGACAAATTCCACGAGTTTTGCATATTCTATATTTTCCGGAAAAGGATAAAAAAGAAGGATTTCAATGCATAATTATCACGAAATTGATCCACGTCGAGCAACATCGCTAGAGGACTCGGGAAGGGTCTAGAAGACACCCGAGCAGGGGGGCCCGCAGAGAGGAGATAAGGTGGGGGGCCGGCCCCACCCTGGGCCACCCGGCGCCCTAACTCCACCGATCACCGCCGCCTTCTGGAGTCTTCCTCCCTCGGTTGCGTGGAGTCCAATCGCAGCATCCCTACGTTGATTTGAGGTCGGTTTGATCCGACGGTGCACATGAGATGAAGACACGGATCGCTGACGTGGCGGTTCCTTGCCCCCTACTCCACCTCGGCCTATATAATGACGCCCAAGGCTCCCCCCAAGAGGCATTCTACACCCCAAGGCTTCATATTCTTCATTAGATTAGGGTTAGGGTCCCTCTAGTTGATCTAGTCTAGTTCATCTAGTTCTAGCTAGTTCATCTAGATGTAGCAATTAGGAGAGACTAGTTCTTCTAGATCTAGTCTTGTTTAGAGATTAGAGAGATTGAGTAGAGGAGTAGAGATTGCGGAGGAGCTCCAGGCATGTCGGCGCTTCTTCGTGGTCTGTATTCTTCGGATTCGACTTCCTCGCCCGGAGCTGCGTTCGAGGTACTTTTGTATTTACTATTTCGATTCAAGTAAGCAAATCGTTTATATTCGTTCTTTAGTTCACATCTCATATTGAGGACTTTGATCTTGGTAATTGCTTGGTTGAAGTAGTATTTCGTAGTGTAGGCGTGGTGCCTAGGCTAGGTTTACTTGTGGATGTCCCCTGATTAGCCGGATAGTGGTAGCTCGCGTAGGTGACTTTATAGCTGCGTTGAATCCTCGTAGTCCACTTCCGTTGATAGGGAGAGACGGGCCGATAGGTGTCCGGTAGGTAGATTACTCTGTTTCTTCTCCTATTCAGGTCACTTGCCCGATAAGACGATATTATACAAAGTTTCTTGGTAGTCGAACTAGAGTACATTAGCTATTTCTCTTTTTCTTGATATGATCTATGCCTAATTGTAGGATTAAGTCTATATGCTTTGTCATCATCACACTGTTCCCCACGTGGATACGATATTTAAAACCTCAGGGTAAAATGTGACACCGGTATGATATCTCAGGCGCTTGCTTGATAATCCTACTTAAAACTTATTTAAATGGAGTGCAGTTAAAAATACCAACACTAATAAAACTCTAAAGGTTAAACTCTAGATAAAAAAGTGAAACCCTAGATAAATAGTGACTAGAATTATTGAAAAAAAAACAAAAATCTAGCTTGGTGAAACCCTAGATCTCAAAAGTGGGTGGGATTGAGCAAGAATGGTGAAAATAAGGCAAGAAACACATAAACTAACCTTTTTTTTTTACTTACCTCCTCCGAAGAAATCAAGAGCAAAACCTCTCTTTTTGTATTTGGTAAAATCTGGACCTCCAAACCTTCTCCCATGGAAGAAATATCGGGCTACAGTTCTGTTGGAGCTGGTGGGGAGGAAGAAGGGGGGGTATATATAGGAGAAGCTCACCAAAGGTGGTTGACATAAGGAAACCGCCTGTAAAAATGACGTCATTTTTCATAGGCGGTTTTCTTATGCAACCGCCTGAAAAAATCTGAGCACCGGCGGTTCCTTAAGTGAACCGCCCGGTGTAAATGACACCATTTACACTGGCGGTTGACTTAAGAAACCACCAGTGCTAGCCCTTTTCCACAGGCGGCTCTAAAGTTGGGGCCCGCGTGTCGATTTTCAGTGGCGTCTCTCAGCTGAAACCGCCTGTATAAATAAATTCACACCGTTGGCACAAATACTCTGTGTACTAGTGAAACACTCACTCATGTGAGCATCTCCGAAAGGCTAAACGTTTGAGATAGACATGGTCACCATAGACGTTTTATTGTCGATGGACACTTTGTCTAAGACAATAATAGTTTTAAATGTTCAAATATATTCTGAAAAATAGGAACCAATAGATATCGAGATTGATAAAGTTACCACCAGACTCCTTGCTATAATAGGCACTTTGGCTGGATACGATGAAAGAAACAAGAGCCTTTTACTTGTGTGCCATTAAAAAAATTGGTGATCTCGTTGAAGGGACTAAAAAGTTCGATCTATTAACAGCGTACAAGTTCGAAGAAATTTTTTCTGCCAAACCATTCCGCCCACTTCTCTACTTAACGGTGTCAAACTACATTGTAAAAAGTCCTAAATGCCCTCTAAGCCAATGAGAGCCAGGTCCCACCATCTCCTTCTTTCTCTGTCAATGACGAGTAGACCCCACATGTCGGTCATCCCCAACCTCTTGCCATCCCTCTCCTCCGTCCCCTTGTTGGTATAAATTAACTGCACTCCTTTAAATAAGATTTAAGTAAGATTATCCGCAAGCGTACAGATATCATACCAATGTCACATTTTACCCGGAGGTTTTAAATATCGTATCCACAGGGAACAGTTGTGATGATGACAAAGTATATAGACTTAACCCTACAATTAGGCTAGATAATATCAAGAAAGAGGAAATAGCTATTGAACTCTAGTTCTAATAACCGGTAAGCTTTGTATAATACCGTTCTGACTGAGCAAGTAACCCGAATAGGAGAAGAAACAGAGTAATCTCCTACCAAGCACCTATAAGCCTATCAATCCTATCAACGTGAAGTGGACTATAGAGGAATCAACGCAGTTATAAAGTCACCTACGTGAACTACCACTATCTGGCTAATCAGGGGACATCCACAAGTAAACCTAGCCTAAGCACCACACCTACACTACGAAATACTACTTCAACCAAGTAATGATCAAGATCAAAGCATTCAATATGAGCTGTGAACTTAAGAACAAATAAGAATAACTGCATACTTGAATCGGAATGACGAATACAAATGTACCTCAGAACGCAGCTCCGGGCGAGGGAGCTGAATCCGTAAGAATACTGACCACGAAGAAGCACCGACAGCCGAACTCCTCCGAATCTCTACTCCTCTACTCAATCTCTCTAATCTCTAAACAAGACTAGATCTAGATGAACTAGTCTCTCCTGAGTCTAATAACGATGTTTGCCAACGCGGATAAGTTTCATGATAATTATGCACTCTAATCCCTCTTTTATGCTTTTCTGGAATAATCCCTGAAAATATAGAATATGCAAAACTCATGAAAATTATCAGTTAAAACCCTAGACTAATGTATATTCATGTGCCTTTTCATGTCTAAAGTTCTAATAAAAGTTGACGTTATCCACCGTCAACAACTCCCCCAAGCTTACCTTTTGCCGGTCCCTTGACAAACAATCTAGATCTAATTACTAATAAACTTAGATCGAGTTGTTCTTCGCTATGCTTTTATTTCTTTTAAGTACACTTGTTTTTAAATATAAATTTTCCTCCGGTTTAGATAAAACTGTTCTAACTTTCAAACTTACCCATTTTACCTTTAACTATAGAGCTTTTACCGCTTTTGCATAAGTCTTGAACAATCGAAAGATAGAGCAATCAAGTCAAGCACTATGTCTCAAATTCTTCACAGTACCAATACTCCAGAGTTTTGTAAGTTTTTAAAATAAAACTCAGAGCATGATTGTATGACACCCTCAAGTCTCTTATTATATATGGTATTTATGGATCTCACTGAGGCATTAATAATGTTATGCCTTCCTACAACTCAGGATTTATAGTGGAGCTTACAGAAGTGGCAATAACAAGGATGAGCATACTTGCAATTCATATATTGTAAAGTCAAACAATGGATCCACAGAGAATCGAGGCATACAATCAAATCAAGATGTGCATGTATTTATGGTATTTAGTGGCTAATCCTAATTCTACTTTTGCTCTTTAAAAATAACTTCCTCCTTAGAACTTTTCACGGAAAAATATGGGCTATCTTTATTCTCTCTTTCTTTCTCTTTTTTTATTAATCTGGGAGACGGGCATCTATGCACCCATTGTTTTAATTGTTGGGACACTTGTCCATCTTTTACTCCCCTTTTTCTTTTTCTCTCTTTTTTTCAATACTTTTGCATAGCCACATGCATCCTTTGAATATAGATAATTGGAGAGATAATGATAAGAACTTAGAGTAATTAAATAGGAGCTGTTCTATAGGGTATATTTTTGGGTGTTTACTCCTAGTGTAGGAGAAAATATTTTTAAGGTGGATCTGGATGAAAGTAGAAATGACTGCGCTTACATCCCAGAGTAGGAGTAATACATATGTGGGTGGAGTGCGTAAGTGATCTTGATTTTAAAAGCATGACAAGGCTCTCATAAGGTATACAATAAAGATTGACTGAACTCAATGTAAAGCAAGTAGCATGAATGTGCAAAAGTTTTCCTAACTCTAAATATATTATATGGCTTTGGTAGGAATTCAAACTTTATCATACAAGGGCTCATCATGTAAGATTTTAAGTTTTCAAAATAAATTTTCAGAACTTAGTAATGCTAGAAATAAGATAAATAGCAACTTAGACCTTCATGTATCATATCAATCAATTATCTAGACTTAGCTCAAGCATATGCCTCCACAAATTTTAGATTCAGAGTAAATTCTTATATCAAAGTAGTCATGTCCAAAACTCAGGAGAATTCAAGGTTGAAAACTAGGCACTTGAAAGGAATTACGGTAGAGCAACTATTCATCATCTTCAAGACAAAATTTTAATGTTCTCCAGTTTTTATTTGACTCTTACTAACTAGACACACTCTATGATCACACCTTAATACATAGATAAGTATTTTATTTTTATTTTTTTATTTATTATTCATCTTTTTATTTCTATTGGACTCACAAGACTCTAAAGACATAGATCTTCATGTGCCCATATATTTTTAGTATTTTATGACTATATAAAATAGACTCGATAATCGCCTAGGTATAGTTACCTGATAACTAGGAGATGCTCCTCTCCCAAGCTAGATGTTTGCAATACTTGGTGTTGATGATCTTTAGGGCGAGCTTGTCAGCGATAGTCTTAGTGGGCTCCAACGATAGACTCACTTCTTAGTCATAATGTTGTTCCTGCATAATTATACTTCAACAAGAAAACCAAAACTCGAGGCTCGAATTTAATAAGAGGTTAGATCAGCCAATAAGTAATTGATTATTCTTATGAGTTGATTTAAAATTAATAAGTTCTAGCAGGATTCTTTTTTAGGATTTTCTAGTTTAATTTTGTAGAAATTAAATATGTGTGCATGATATGTAGTTGCATTTATTTTATATTTTTTATGCCACCACAGAGAATATTATTCTTATGGGCTTAGGCTTTTCATAATGCAAGAAAATGAATACAGGAGCTATTATTATTTTTTTTTATGCCACCACAAGTAAATATTTCTATAGGGTTACCATAAATTTATTCACGTGGGACTTTTAATATTTTATGATGCAGTAAATAAAGCAATAAAGATTTTTTTATTTATTATTATTTATGAAGATGAATATGTTAAAGTGAAATTAGATAGGAATACTAATTAATTAGATAACTACCATATTATCTCATGGCAAGGATATAAAATTTAAAGTTTACCGATAGAACTTCTTCTTCCACTCTTGTGTATCTCTCCATCTTGAGAGATAGATGTCTTGATGGTTGCATACCTCTAGTGATGGTGATATCGCTTTTGTTCTTTGGTTTGGCCCATAGGTTGAAGTAGAGCTCTAATAGTAGCTGGCAGCATTTTGCTCAGTGTGCATGTTCACAGAACTTTTACTTGCAGAATTAATAAACTTTGCTCGATGTGTTGTCCTGTTTGCAAAACCAAGGTAGAGATCAAGTGCATGGGCTCTGCTGGTGGAAAAACACCAACAGAACTAAATTTATCCCTTTATTTATTTTTTTTCTCTATCCGTAGGCACATTGAACAAGATAAAATTGGTGTTACATGATTTGTTTATTTATGACATGAGTGGTAAGATCAAAAGATTAAATATTGACTGTTGCATTTAAGTTTACATGGTAAAAAATGAAATTGCTTAACCAATAGAAGGATTGTCTATTTTTATAAATTTCTTCAAATAAGTATGACTATCACCTTCTCAAGATCGAATATAATATTTTAGCTTGTTTGGTTAAGACTGAGATTAAGATAACGGTACCATGAACAATTTTAAAAAATAAAGCATGTTAAGTTAATTAGGTTAATCAATTTAAGTTGTAACTCTAACATGTTTGTGTATTTATTTGTGTATGCACCAAGATCAAGAGAAGAGCAGTGACCACTTACTTTAAAATATTACCTTCATTATTAGAGCATGATGGCACTAAGTGATGAAGAGTAGATGACCTGGTGGTCCTTTTCGTTCTCTTGCATCTTAAGTTGTTCATGAATATCTTGTCTCCCCCTGTTGCACTCATTCTTTTGTCATCTTTTACTTTTTTGATCTTTTGACTCTTTTCACTCCAGTCATTATTATGTCTGTAACAGATTAGTGGACAATACATACCCGAAGGAATATACAAATTTTAAACACCGGTTGCTTGTCCAGTATTTTATTTTGTTACGTCTATGTTAATGAAAAGATAATATTGATATTGTTTTAGCATAGATCATGTTTTATATAGACATGGCTTAAGGCAAAGTAACTTGCAGTCAAAGATAAAGTGAATAAACCATTAATACTCATAATTCTTCCATCTACGATGAATGAGCTGTCTTCTTGTATAAAGTTATTTAAACCCGCCATGCACCCTACTTCGTCTCTGATTTGAATTCATCTCATGACTTACCCAAATTAAATCGAAAGTTTTTTTCTGCAGGGGTTAGCCCAATAAAAATATTCAATGTCTACTACAATAATTTCTAGTTCAATAACCAAGCTAAACTCCATGTATAATTTTGGTTAAGGAAGACTATTTAACCTAAGTACCACGCTTAATTCAAAAAGCCTTTGAAAGTATGTATATACTATTTCCAAACTAAATCTTACTATAGCAGACAAAGGTAATATGAAAGCATTGTAGAGATTTATTCAAAAAGAGATAAAAAGAGTATGATTAACAAATTGAATAAAGGTAGAGAAAACTAATATTAGCAACATAGGATTTTTTAAATAAGTCTATTCCCCTAAACTTGAATTTTGCAAGGTAGATTTAAGTTTGAAGGGATTAATTTGTATTATGATCGGTTGGTCATACTGGTACTGCCATTAGTTATTTTCTCACTTCAAACCTGAAATGGTTAGTGATAAAAATATCCAAAGGAATATTTTGACAATTATATTTTTATGTTAAAGGTGCAAGCTTAATTTATTTTTTTTAAGAGTGGTTATTTTGGGACACAAAGTTGTTCTTAGAAAACCTTCTCATTATTATACTTCGAGTTGGTGAGGTGATTTTCTCTAGAACATTAGTCTTTGTGCACCTATATCAAGATTACAATGAGATCTATAATATTTATGGTAAACATATGCATCTACAACCATGCTTTTAATGATTTTATGAACAGGTAACATGCGGGGTTGAAGATCTCGTGTGTGATAATGTTATAAAGACTCATTGATCCGGGAGATTTCTCATATGAGCATGGATTTGATAAAGTGTTAATGAGATAATTCCCATGCTCATCGATGCGATCTTCCTTTTTAAACTTCAAGGGTGTCTCTTCATGGTTGTCTATAGGCAACAAGTTTGCCTTTATTATTTCATGCCTATGATATTTATTGGATGTTTTATTTTCTAGAATTTCCTATAAATTGATATCACTAAGATTGGTCTCTAAAGCTTTCTCTAAATTTGGGTGAGTTCTGTTTATTAAAGAAATTGATTTAAGCTCACCATTTAAATTTAAACCAAGTTTAGATGCTAGTGTTAAAGCTTCGTCCTCTTCCATCCATTCTTTTATAATAGCATATGTATTTTTAGTATGTTCTATGCATTTCTGCCATTGTCGTTACTCTTTTTGGACATTTCTATGACTTTTTATTCTTGAGATGTCTTGATAGATTTATAGGGTCATTATAAAGTTTAGTAGAAAGAGCATAAAAAGATTCATTGGGGTCAAGGATGGGTTTAGAGATGGGTTCAGAGACATTTATTGTGGGCATAGAAGGGGAGAAGGTAGAATTTACTCCTAAGTGGTTTAACTCTCCTTCTATGACATCACTCGACATACCATCTTTGAACTCTTCCCAGTGTCTTTCAGAGGGGAAAGAAAGTTGACGACACTTTTCCCAAGATGCTCTTTTAAGAAGATCTGATGTGTATTGATTTATGAGCATCTTAGCTAAGCGGAAGTCTAAATCATCAAAGTGTTCAAAGGTTTAGGATTGATAGCTAAATTTTGGGAATAGGATGATTGTGTTTTAGCTACCAAGACTTCCGTTTCTAGTTCAGGTGATAAGTTATCCTGAATCATATTAATTAGACATGGCCACAGACTCATAACCGGGTGTTATGATAGATTCATTAGATTTTGGTGGCCTGAAGTTTTCGCGCATGCCATAACGACAGATAGGAATAGAATTAAAAGCATCTATAAAGATGAACACAAAAATAATAAAGAGAATGGGATAAAATAAAAAAAAATAAAAGTATAATACAAGATTAAGCTAAACTAAGTCAAAATCAGCAAACCGTTTTTCAACAACGGCGCCAAAAAATGCTTGTTGGTATAAATTAACCGCACTCCTTTAAATAAGATTTAAGTAAGATTATCCGCAGCGCACACGATATCGTACCAATGTCATATTTTACAGGAGGTTT
This sequence comes from Chrysopogon serrulatus, assembly GCA_015844335.1. NCBI lineage: Eukaryota > Viridiplantae > Streptophyta > Magnoliopsida > Poales > Poaceae > Chrysopogon > Chrysopogon serrulatus. The sequence continues at coordinate 61,604 of JADLZL010004007.1, forward strand.
TAAATATCGTATCCACAGGGAAAACAGTTGTGATGATGACAAAGTATATAGACTTAACCCTACAATTAGGCTAGATAATATCAAGAAAGAGAAAATAGCTATTGAACTCTAGTTTCGACAACCGGTAAGCTTTGTATAATACCGTTTTAAGTGGGCAAGTAACCCGAATAGGAGAAAAAATAGAGTAATCTCCTACCAAGCACCTATAAACCTATCAATCCTATCAATGGGAAGTGGACTACAGAGAAATCAACGCAGCTATAAAAAGTCAGCTACGCGAACTACCACTATCCGGCTAATCAGGGGACATCTACAAGTAAATTTAGCCTAGGCACCACACCTACACTACGAAATACTACTTCAACCAAGTAATGATCAAGATCAAAGCACTCAATATGAGCTGTGAACTTAAGAACAAATAAGAACAACTGCATACTTGAATCGGAATGACGAATACAAAAGTACCTCAGAACGCAGCTCCGAGCGAGGGAGCTGAATCCAGAAGAATACAACCACGAAGAAGCACTGACAGACCGGAACTCCTCCAGAATCTCTACTCCTCTATTCAATCTCTCTAATCTCTAAACAAGACTAGATCTAGATGAACTAGTCTCTCCTAATTGCTACATCTAGATGAACTAGAACTAGATGAACTAGAACTAAATCAACTAGAGGGACCCTAACCCTAATTTATATGGAGAATATGAAGCACCGGGGTGTAGAATGCCTCTAGGAAAGGCCTTGGGGCGTCATTATATAGGCCGAAGTGGAGTAGGGGGCAAGGAACCGCCACGTCATCGATCCGCGTCTTCATGTTGTGTGCACCGTCAGGTCAAACCGACCTTAGATCGACGTAGGGATGCTTTGCTTGACTTCCAAGGAAGCGTGGGAGGAAGACTCCAGAAGGCGGCGGCCAGATGCCCTAGGGGGGCACCGACCGGCGCCAGGGGGGGCCGGGCCGGCCCCACACTGACTCCCAATGGGTCCCGCTGCTTCGGGTGTCTTCTAGACCCTTCCTGAGTCTAATAACGATGTTTGCCGACGCGGATAAGTTTCTTGATAATTATGCACTCTAATCCCTCTTTTATGCTTTTCTGGAATAATTCCTGGAAAATATAGAATATACAAAATTCGTGGAAATTGTCAGTTAAAACCCTAGACTAATGTGTATTCATGTGCCTTTTTATGTCTAAAGTTCTAATAAAAGTTGGCGTTATCCACCGTCAACACTCCTCGCGCCAGCGCAGCCGTGCCCCCCGCGAGCAGCGTCGTGCTAGCTCTCGCGGCTGTGCGTTCCGTGCCCTACCGCACGCCGCGCTGCCGTGCCCGCCGCGAGCCGCGCCCCCGCGAGCCGCGCGTGAGCTCCGCGGCTCCGAGTTCCCCACGCGCTGCCGTGCCCGCTGCGCCGCGCGAGCCGCCCGCGAGCTCCGCGCGCGCCACGTCGAGCGGCAGCAGCCGCGCACCGCGTCGCCAGCCCGCAGCATCCACGCGCCGCGTCGCCCGGCCGCAGCCGCCGTGCACCGCGCTCCTCCTGCCCGCCGCCGCCTGCTGGGAGGCATGACGCACTGCAGGTGTTCGAGAATAGGAATTTCTCGTGCGCCCACCTCAGTTCAATGCTCAAATCGCCGTTCAGGTTGGACTACCCGAGTGGCAGCCAGTCGACCGCATCTTCACTGGGGATTCATCAGAGCTACATGTATGTCAACCGGATGCACTGCAACGATGATGGCGCGGTCCGTGCTTATGTGGCGTTCACTAACTAGACGGAGGTATCAAGGTACTACTTCATACTCGGCGAGAAGGCCGTCATGGTGGATGGGTTCTGGGATCAGAAGAGCAGCCGGCTTTGCCTGAAATGGTGTCACGTGGTGAAGTAGGCGAGCGTCTCTACCCAACGCTCCTCGTTCTTGAGCATGTGCACGGCGATGGTGTCCGGGACGAATCCCGTGGCGGAAGCAGCTGTACGACGACGCGCCCTTGTAGTTTTACATCCGCGGCGCGTTGTCGTACCGGTTCTTCGCCTTGCCGGCGAGGTTGAGCCACCGCCCCGTCCACATGTCCTCGGGCCCGTCCTGTTCGCGGCGTGTTGCACGTCATCTGCAGCCCGTAGTAGGCGTCCTGGATGGTTGAAGCTGAGAGCGGGGCTCGAGGACTGCGGGGATTGGACTGGAAGGAGCGAGTTCGAGAGGTGGGGTTTCGTGAGGAGCATGGCTGCCGCGTGCTCTGCGCCCGCGCCGGCGTTGCCACGCTACGCCCAGCGCGCCACGCCTACACTGCGCCCCCGCGCTGTCCCTCTGTGCGCTTTGCTCATTGGGAAGAAGAGGCGCTGTAGGGAGGGAGAGCTGAGAGAAGGAGGCTGACTGCTTGGCCCCACAATGCAGATACAGAGAAAAGGATATTTAGGACATTTATATTGACCGAGCCCACATGTCAGGGGTCCCAAACGCCGAAAAACAAGCGAGCATGGACGAAATGGCTTGAAAGAGAAAATTTCTTCAAACTTGTACACTGCTGATAGATCGTATTTTTAAGGCCTTCGGCGAGATTACCAACTTTTTTAATGGCACACAAGTAAAAGGCTCAAGAAACAATACTATTACATTTTACAATAAATTTAGAAAAATAAAAACACACATGTCAACTCGTGGTTAAAGTCTAAACTCGATGAGATTTGGCCACTACCCTATGTATAGTATTGGGATGGAGAATCCTGATTCAAGAGGTTTGAATAGCTTATGGGTTGGGTTCCATTGAAACTACTGGTGTTCTAGACTCCAATCTCAGTTGTTGTCAACTATACAGCAAAGTCATCCACTTTTATAGGTAGAAGATGGAGTTCAGCAAATATGGTATGTAGACAGAGATGGTGTGGAAAGACCTATGGAGATGGAAGAGGGCCAGCGGTTATGTGCAGGCCAACGTCTACATGTTTCTATAATATATGTGTCAGATGTACAATACACTTTGTAGTTTTTATTGCCTTGTGGGTCAGCTATAGTGTTATGGTTACCGATTGCTATTTCTTTCTTATGAACTGGACTTACAATGTAGCAGGTAGCTGGTATGGAATATTTAATTCCCTATAGAGTGCTTATTGCCAATATTGTGATTGCTCTAAAGGAAGTTCTATAATGCAGGATCATGTTTGGTTTTGTGGTTTGGCCGGGGGTGCGGCGGGCGCGGGGTGCACCAGAACAGTGCGGACAGAGCCGTCCGCGCACGAGTCCCACCTCCATTGTCGGGACGAGCCGGGCGGGCGCCGCGGGGCCCCAACACCGGCCACTGACGGCCCCGACGGGGCCGGGCTCATGGGAGGGCCCCAACACCGGCAGTCCCCCAGAGACGGTGCATTGTCAGCCCGCCGGCCACCGCTGGGGAGGGGGGCCGGACGGCCGCCTGACGAGAGCAGACGTAGGCGGCGGGCGACGGCGTTGGAACAGGGGCGGTCCGTGCCCCTGCTCTGCCCCTTCCAAAGTCAAGGCGCCGGGCGCCTGCACCAGCCTCTTCCGGGCTGCAGCCGGAGCCGTCGGGGCGGAGCGAAGGGGGGTGCAGGCAGGCGCAGGGGCGGCCACCACTGGGGGGGTGGTGCACTGGGCCAGGCCGGGCCGGGGCGGCCACCCGCCATGCCGGGGGGCGGAGCGGCAGCGGGGTTGCCGGGCCGCTGGGCCGGGGCAGGTTTATGCCCTCATGGGGCGAAACCTTAGGGCCTCGCCTCGGGGCTACCGGCCGCCGGGCGCCTCGAGGCCGGATCCGTGTCGTGGGCGGCCGGATCCGCCTCGGCGGACGCGGGGCGCCCCCCCGCCGCAGGTCGCGAGTCCGGGAAGGAGGGGGAGGGGGATGAGAGGGAGGCGAGGGAGGACGGGGGGCGCGGGGAGGGCGCCCTTGGGCCCTCAGCCGCCGCCCGGCTAGGAGAGCGGCGACGGCGTCCGGCGGGCGAGGAGGAGAGGGGGCGGGCAGCGGCTGGAGCCCCTGGGTCGCCCCCGGGGGAGACGACGCTGGTCGGGAGGTCGGCCGGGTCGCCGCGGCGGGGAGGCCCCCGCCCACAACTCCGTGTTCCAGAGCAGCACGCGGGCGGCGACTATGTGTGTGCTTGCCCCTACCACCGCGCGCCGTGTGGCGCATTGGTGGGTCGCCGCCGGGACCTGGCGGCCTTCGGCGGCAGTTCCGCCAACCCCCTGGGGGGTGGGCGGTGACGGCCGCTTGGCCCCTCCCCCGGCCTCCCCGCGCTACCGGGGGCTGTGCTCCAGCGGACGTGCCTCGGCCCCCCCATACTCGCAGGGTGGTGGGCCTAGGCCGATCTGGCGGCGCCCTCCCGTCTGCACTCGGGGTGAGTGTTCGGACGGTAACCAGCGGTCTTCGGGGCTCCCGCCTGCGGCGAGCCACGACCGACCTGGCGGTAACCACGCGCCGGCTTTTCGCCCACCTCCACTTCGTCCACCACGATGATCGGCACCGGCGGCAGACTCCACGAAGACATCAAGCTACGTCTCTGGCGGCAGCGGCAAACCTGGTCAGCTTTGGTGAAAACCACGTCCTCGGGCCTACGGGCTAGGACTGGCGACGGTGGCGGGCTCGTCATCACCTTCTTGAAGGCGTCGTCTACACTGTCCCTCGGGCGCCACTGCCAGAGCCAACCCGGGAACGAAAGATCCCATGGGTGCATTGTCCATCGAAGTTGGCGTCTGCGGGCGTCATTTCCTTCTTGAAGGCTCCGTTGGCGCACCCACGAGCTCCTCCGACGTCAAGTCATGCCCCTGCTTGCCCCGTTGGGCCTCTTGGTCGTCGATGTGCGGGTGGCCTTTTCTTTCTTTCTTTTGTTGGTTGTTACCGGAGGTGGCAGAGCTTGTTTTAAATCGTGTTTCCACCCCGGTTTTTTCATTGTACTGCATTGCATTCTCCTTCTTAATAAAAAGATGCGCAAGTCTTTTGCGTATTCGAGAAAAAAATACTTAACTTGATGTGGGTGCTCACACTTATTTTGATTTATCCTAATAATTAACAGTACTATATTCCTTTGATGCTAAACGTATGATGACTTCGTTAATTTTAAGATTCACATATCTAATTACTCGAAAGTATTCATATAGATAGCGAGTATGTGCGTGTATGTATATAAGCACCGGCCCCTGTCGATGGGGGACCCACAGGGCTTGCCACGGAGAAGAGAGAAGAAGACCTAGTCCAATTAGAATTCCTTTTATGTAATCCTACTATGACTAGTTACATGTAATCCTACTAGGATTTCTAGTTTGTAACCGACTAGGACTCCCGCCCCCTGAATTATATAAAGGAGGGTAGGGCTCCTTAGATCGAGACACAACAAGGCTCAATAGCCAAAACCACCAAGCGCAGGGCGTAATTCGAGAGCTCGATGGACCTCAAAGATCAAGATTCGCTGCGGCACTCATCGGCCCTCGTCGACAACTCGCCATGGCTCAACGCAGCACTCGTCAGCGCTCGTCGACAGCTCATTGCGGCCAAGATCATCAGCATGTTCTCAGCGACAACTTCAGGCGTTCAACCGACAACACGTGTGTGCCATCGTTGGGGAGATACTCGTACGCCACCAGCAAGCCCATCGCGTCGTCCGGTCTCAAGTTCGTTCGCGTGTCAGGATCATCGTGCTCAGGGTCTCAAGCCCATCGCGTCGTCCGGTCTCAAGTTCGTTCGCGTGTCAGGATCATCATGCTCAGGGTCTCCAACTCCGAGTCTATTGCCCACCACGAGCTCTGATGGTTGCTAGCCACAACATGCATCAAGCCTGGTCTCCAAGGAACAAAGTCATGACAATCGACTACATGCAGAGAAGTTACAAATCTCACGAGTAGCCAATCAAAGCAAAACCAGGCTCAATCCATAGCGCCATACAAGATCAATCACGTTTACACTAGCAAGCCAACAAGAATTCTATACGATCTAGCAACCAATCATCAAACAACTACGACAACTCGGACCTCGTCTGGATCCTTCGGAGGACTGCATTGCCACACCGACAATTTTCTTCCCTGCCAAATGCCGACTCCGCCTCGACGAAAGTGTGACTCCGACTCGTAGTTAGCCGGTTTGATTTTGACACAACCAAAATACAACTCTAATTCCCAGTCCGCAAGTCTCGACTCCGCCTGGACCAGATTCAATTCCAACTCGACTCAGCCCAAAGAAAGCAAGGAGTCCGTACAGTAGTATACGAAGCTATTTTAGGAAATTATGCAAGACATCAGCATATACAAGCAAATAATATCGTGCATGTACATGTACGTGTATGATATATGCTTCAAAGTGAAGACGTCAGCATCAGAATATTTTTTAAAAAAAAAAATCAGAAGTTTCAAATATCAAGACGCATCTCCACTCGCCGAGTCCGACTCCGCCGGTGCCAACTCCAACTCCCGGTCCCGGCCGGCTTCGCCTCAACTGAAATCGACTCCGACTTCCACCGCTCGTGTAAAGGAGGAGGACCGGTCAAGAGACATACTCGAGTCAAATACACACTCCTCGGACACCAAGAAGGAAACGACAAGAAGTCTGAATTCAACACACTTATACAATCTTTACGGCAAGCACAAGTCCGACAGCCAAGTGATATAGCAACAGGCGCAGCTACCCTGAACGTGCAGCAAGAAAGCCCTATTTCTACAGGAACCAATCAACAAGCAAAGCAAGGCAAGGAGTCCGTGCACCACACAAGCTAGTCACCAAGAGACGTACAAGCTAATTCTGGCATTGCATGCACGGATGCCTGATCTACGTCAAAATCGACATGCAAGCTAATTACACCAAGCAATCAAGAAGTAGATTAACCAGAGCCATTCGCCTGCACCAAGATTTCAAGACGACCGAATACACACGCTGTACTCAGAAGCAAGTCGGTCAAGCAGAACCGCGTCCAACTACTTCGGGCCACCGGCCAAGCTGTCCGCCGAGTTGTTCGGCTACATCAAGCAGGTTGTCGATCTCGTTTCCATCGACTCGGAAGCTACGCCAACAACTTGGCTGCGATGATCAACCACTCGGCTACAGATCAAGCTAAGTCTCATTTTTAATAATTATTTTCTAAATATTTTTTAATCATCATATATTTCTGAACATTATCCGCATGGCTACGAGGCTACATCATCTTTTCTTAAAATGGCTGTTAATTTACCCGAGTAGTAGGCCTTAATCCGTGAAGTTCGTCTACTCACACGGCCGGTCAAGTCAACGAAACCTCTGAACCAAGTGCCAGAGATTCAAGTGCTTAAACGTAACAGGCTACTACTCGGAAATCAAAGATCATCTTGCAAGCAAACACACTCCTCTAAAATCTTCTCTTAACGGTCACTAAAGTCCTCAGGTAGAACATGCCTTAATCCATGAAACTTGTCTACTCACACGGCCGGTCAAGTCAACAAAACCTCTGAACCAAGTGCTAGAAATTCAAGTGCTTAAATGTAACAGGACACTACCTGAGGAGCTTGCATGACCTAGCAAGAGCAAGACACAAATAAGAAGTCCATACGCATTTCATAATGCTGGGGCATGCCCCCAATTAATTATCCATATATGGGACACACTCCCAACTTGATATCCGGAATGTCATTTACAACATATTTTCATGCTTAAACATGCAGGAAAACAATCCGGGCAAGAGAAGTTCAGAAAGAACCCGGATTGATCAAAACAACCCACACAAGGTGGGATAAAGATCAAGATAGGTTTAAAAAGAACTCAGGCATCGAGCTCGGGGCTCGCCTTCACCTCAACGATGCCCAGGGGCTCAGATTCAACGACAAAGGACCAAGAACACAATAATTCAAGACTGCAACAACCCTACGACATATCAAGACCCTTCAACCGAGTTCTTTTTCAAGAAAAAGAACCCGGAGAGGCTCGGGGGCGCAGAGTACATACCTTCAAAGAAGATATTTGAATTTTTTCTACAAGAGACACTCTAGCTTTTTGTGCCAAATAGCAAGAGGCTCGGGGGCTACACTCAGTGAGTGCAATTTTCAAGAAAACTGAACTCACCTCAGAATCAAAGAGCTCAGAGAAAAAGGTGCACATCAGTCAAGATGAACTAAACAAGAGAAGACCATCTCAAGGTTTCACTTCGAAAGAACTCAGAGCAAATTGCAACAACCCGGCTTCCGAAGCTCAACCATGAAATGCTCGGGGGCTTGTCGATGGGGGACCCACAGGGCTCCCCACGGAGAAGAGAGAAGAAGACCTAGTCCAATTAGAATTCCTTTTATGTAATCCTACTAGGACTAGTTACATGTAATCCTACTAGGATCTCTACTTTGTAATCGACTAGGACTCCTGTCCCCTGGACTATATAAAGGAGGGCAGGGCTCCCTAGATCGAGACACAACAAGGCTCAACAGCCAAAACCACCGAACGCAGGACGCAATATACTATCCACCCTAAACAGGACGTAGGGTATTACGCTACCCTGGCGGCCTGAACCTGTATAAATCTGTGTCCTGTGTTCCCTGCGTTGACCATCAAGTTCCGGATCCGACGATCTCCTCACCAATCTACTACTTTGGGAACCCCGAGGTAGACTGCCGGTCTCCAAACACCGACAGCCCCAAAACAAGAAAAGAGCCTATCCTACCTAACTAACATGTCTGAAAGTATTATGCCAACCTGCCACGCCACTTGGTAATTGGCAAAGTATTTAGTGTGTACCTTTTCCACCAAAAATCCTTTGGAAAAATAGATCTAGTAGTCTTTCAAGAAAAACTATGCACATTCATAGTACATCTATAGATGTATACTGTAGCAAAAATTTAGATCCAAACTCAATATCAAAAGAGTATATGAAATGACAAATTTTAGATAAGATGCACTATAAGACAAATTACTATGAATTTAGTCCTCTTGCGCATATGCATCTGAAATTTATTATTTTCATATGATATTATTTTTTAGTAAATGAGATTGAATCTCAAATTTTGCTTACAGTTTACACATATGGATATGCATAATTTTAAATCTTCTGAAGACTCCTAAGGAATTTTGAGTGAAGTGTTTTTACAATTATATTGAGTAGAAAAGATGTAACACACTTGGCAGGGGAGGGTGGATCTAGGCTAGTGGATTGGAGGAGGAAGAGATGGGGAAGGAGGGGCGGCGCACCCGCTAGAGGCGGCGGCGCTGGTGGCGGCGGCGTGGGGCAGAGGTGCGGCGGCGGCTTGGGTACACGTTGCGGAGGAGGAAGAAAGAAGGAAGAGAGGCGCGGGAGATTGGAATAACGGGAATTACCCCAATTACTTTCTTGATTGGATCAGATTAAAATAGCCTATTATTTATAGGCTCAATTAGACTCTAACGAGAAAGTCTTTATCGAACACGGACTTTCCAGTTTATCTAATCTTAATTCCTTAAATAATAATAATAAAGGGTAATTAGCGGCGAATGCGGCGGCGGAGGGGGGAGGCCACAGCCCCGGCCCCCGGCCCCTGCGGCGGCATAGGGAGGCGGCGGCTAGGGTAGCCGCCGCCCCTCCTCTGTGGCGCCCCCACGCCGCCCTCCCCTAGGGCAGGCCATAGGGCCCGCTAGCAACATCCATGTCCTCCTTGGGCCCAATGATGTCGTAATTTGTCACCGTCTTTATTTGACGTGTGATAGAACTCCTCTTTCTCCAATTAGCGCGTCCTCGCGCTGAATCTGAGTCCAAGGGATGTGTCCTGCACGAAGCTCTTCGGATCCTATCGGTCCATGTATAGCTGAACAAGAAACTGTCCCTAGAAGTTATCATCATCTGTATCCTCATCTGCAATGTAGAAAGCAATAGTGGAAGGAACCAAAGTATCCATCAATAAAGAGACTAAACGGAGTATTGCACTGCATCATTCCTGATGGTTTCTCAGTCAAGTGCTGCTGAGATATCGATCCTCCAATGTGCTGCTGATGCTTCTCTTCTGGTGGTCTGTAGAAGATATGAATATCTGGAACATCGAATTCCCTTGGGATATGGAGACAAATAACAGCTGTCTTCGTACAGGTGGATAGCCGTAAAAAACTCCATACTACCATGCAATAATTTGCCAGATGTGAAATCAGTTGGAAGCCTATTTGAGCAAACTAACGGCCTTTGTCATCAAAAAAATCATAGTTACCCATGGCATCCATGTAGTTGGCCACTTTTCAAGAGAGACAGCACAGCAATCAGAAAAGCAGATATCAGGTCGTATGTAGTATAGTAATTAAATTCCACAGTAAATAATTGAGGAGATTGATTTGCCTAAGTTTCCATCAATTCTAATAAATATACAGATGTAACTGAAATATAATACCTGTCTTTGTAGCAAATCATACCATCCTCCAAAGTCTACCAAGATGTTGCTTGATTGAGTCAAATTGTGTCAACGATCACCTTTATAGTCACATCTTCCCATGCAGCCTGATGTAGCTTTGCTAGCAAATCGGATGCACCAATGTTGAAATTAGGCTGAGGTTTACATGGGCCCTCCAAGGCATGGATAATAGGGCGCAACTCATCCCCAACATCTGGAATCAGGCCGGGTTGTAACTGGTTTGCTGCATGCTCTATACTCTGATCTAATAAAAATTCTTGACGCAACATCTTAAAAAAATTTGCCTAATTATCCTATAAAGCATTTGTTAAAATTTGCATAAACCAGGCAAAAATATTATCAGTTAGGTGTAAAGCAGCATACGGGACTCTCTACTCTGCTGGCACCTCATATAGACAAAATAAAATTTCCATCCGTGAGAGCCAAGAGATAGGATCTCCAGAACCATAAAAATTAGAGTAGAAATCTAAGTTATATACCTTGATTGCCAGCCTAGACTGTCTGTCATTGTTGGACGTGCTACTATAGCTGCTGGGGCTGCCTGCTAAACTGTTGAAAGCCCTAGTTTAGTTTTGGCTAATTGATAAAACCAAGGACTAACCCTATTGCTAAGTGTGTAGCATTAGAGAAAGGGGAGGTCCAAACCAAGTGGTGGAGTGGAGATCAAGGTGATGGTGGAGACCAAAGATGATCAAGTGCCACCCTTGGAGATGAAGGAAGAAGAGAAGTGAGATGGAAAGCTAAAGACAAAGGTATATGCTAGGGCATTTCCATTTCGCCGGTCGTAGGCGAGTAGAGAAGTTGACGGCTGGGTTTAGGATTGATAACCGTACTTTAAGATGGGCGATGTCGCGTAATATCGGTTATCTAAGTGCCACTAGGTAAGCAATGACTTTGCATATGTATTAGGGACCTAGTGTGCTAACAGTCTCTTACAAAATTCATTTAAAAATGCTAACACACAAACATAAGTGGAGAGATACTTTTGTGTTGACACATGAGGGCAGAAGTTTTCGGATGAAGAGCAAGTGATGTGGCGAGAACCTTCTAAATTATATGGCCCACAAGCACCTGACATTGTCCCTAAGACCTCTGTCGGCTATGCTTGTACACCATATAACCTAGAACATTCCGTTGGGTGGATCCCCGATAAACCACGATTCCTCCAGGATCGATACTTACAGAGACATCACAGTATTACAACAGTTTTTATACAAAAATACCAGAGTAGCGGAAGACTTACAATAACTTAATTTACAAACCATTTGATAAACTTATACAAACCAGTGTATCATTATTACAAAACAGCGAAAGTATCATTACTTAACTTTATTACAATCACACAACGAAAGGTGCCCTGCCCACGGGCCACACAGTCTATTCCTCGTTAGATCCTTCCTCGATAACCGTCATACAACAAGGGGCATAGCACACTTGTTCATACGGTTCACCTGCAATAGGGGTTTAACAAACCCTAAGTACAAAAAGTACTCCACAAGACTTACCCGACTAAAAAAATTGGGGAGAAGACTCAGGAATGCTGGCTAATAGGAATCAAGGTGAAGCTTTAGCAAGATCAAAAGACACCTTTTGCAAAAATAGACTAAGCCAGTCCTTACTATACAATCACTTGTCAAATATGTAACGAATTCAAAACTTTCCAGTCTCACAACTTCCATCATTACTACGATGCCGGGACTCGGATCAAGTCTCCCATATCGTGGAGCAACGACGATTCGAATCGCTTTATATACCCAGCTGGGGCTTCCTAGTCACACGATGTATGCAGGACCGAACATCGTACATACATCAACTCACGCTGAGATTTCTCCAGACCAGAACGGGTCCTAGCTACGAGGGTACAGTACACCACCTTCCTACGCCGTCAGTCACAAACGTCGACGGTGCGCTCGTAGGATGGGTACACGCTACGCTCGTCCCGGATGTCCGTTCTCGTCATGGATAGTCCAAGGGAGCTTACCGCCATTAGCATGCGACTAGTACTATCCAATAACCTCATGATCCCAGGACCAAACAACAGACGATCCTTAACCGACTCACAAGTGGACGACACTACACCAGGGCACTAGCCCATCCTGGTGCAAGCCACTCCACCCGGTCTCGATTTACTCATCATCATGCCCTTGTTGTCTACCCTTGACCCCGTCGGAACAAGGATAAACAACAAGCAACATAAGGTTTTTATAACTTTCTCAAAAGTTGGTACCATTATCACATTTTTAGAAACAGTTTATCAAAACTCTATACTAGTAGCAAGGCTAAGCGTATACTAAGCATTTCAAAATTAAAACAGGTATCTAGGGTAATATATCAAGGTACGGTAAATGCATCAAAGTAGGATATCACACAACTCCTAACACCTAATGCATCATATCAGGAACATAAAATATAAAGCTTTTCGAAATACAAGGAAATGTTTAAATGCATCCGGGGCTTGCCTTAGGGCTCGACGAAGTTAGGTTCAACTATCCAATTACCAAGATCAGATCCCACCTCCTCATGACGATCACCTTCTTCAAGAACAGGAGTTGGATCAACTCCTTCCTCAGATCCGACAGCTACACGACAGAGATGCATGATTACAATGCAGTAAATAAAAGAGCATACGATAATGATGCAACGATAATTCGACTTTCTTGAGTACAACTTTCCTTCACGGTAAAGTTGTACTAAGGAAGTATAGCTAGCGTCGACGATGACGGACTAACGATACGCAGTCAACATAAAATGTCGAAGGTCATTAGGGTTAATGACCTAGGGTCATCACTCAATCCCAAAATCAAGCAACTCTAATAGTGATTAAGGTTAATTACTAATTTATTAACTATTTTTACAGTTGTTGAAAGCCACTAATCAACTTGCTAATTGGAGATTAAGTAAACCTAATTAATCAAAGGATTGATTAATTAAGGTATTAATTAAGCATAATACAAAAATTAGTCAAAACACGATCAAACTTCGTAATTAAGACCATTATCATCTAATTAGTACACAAAACAAATTTTATAATTTTTGGACTTATATTTTAATTACTAAAAATCATGGAAGTGGCATTTATCAATTAAAGGAGCAATTTATAGCACAAATAAATTTTATTAGAAAACCAGAGTTAGTATTTTTCTGGTGTAGAGCATAACACAGGGAGCACACACACATATTTTTGTTGCATTTTTATCTGCCCAAATAAAATTATAACAAAAAGATAAAAATTAGCTTTATAAATTAAATTTGAAAAAAGAAAAACATTTTCTTTCTCCCCCGGACCTCCTTTGTGTGGCCCGAGCGGCCCGCTCGGTGTGTGGCTTTGCCTCGCCCCGTAGCGCTGCCTCTCTCCTCTCTCTTCTCTCGCCGACGGGGGGTCCTAGGCTGTCGCCTCTCTCCCTCCCTCCTTTCTCCGCGATGCACAGTGGAGGCGGGCGGCGTCGACGGCGGCTTTTCTCCAACGACAAGCCCTCCGACGAAACTAGCGCATCTACGAACTCCTCTCATCACCCCGATCTCAACAAGCTATTATACGGCTACTGCGCCTCACCGGAGCACGCGTGGCAGCGGCCACAGCGGCTCGGCACGACGACGAGCGGCGGCGTAGCGTCGTTCCCGCGACTAGGGACCTTGAAGGATTCAACCAACACCCTGGGCATACTCAGAGGCTCACCGAGACTTCAAAACAACGGAGCGGAGGAACTGGAAGTGATCGGAGTAAGATCAACGGCGGTGGCAGCGGCTGCGGCGGCGAGAACTCGACGGCGAGACGGCGTTTCAGCGCGCTGAGGCTTCGGCTGCGGCAACAAGGAGATCGACCACGATCAGTGAGTCAAGGCAAAGCTAGCAAATCAATCGGTTGGACTTGAGACGCTCGGACGAGCTCTGGCAAGGGGCGGATGGCTTACGGCGGCACCGATGACCGTGGCCGAGGAAGACGACGGCGGACCAGCAGCTCAGACGATTTCATGGCTTGATTAGCGGCTCAACGCGTGCGCAGGGAGACGGCGAAGCTATGTGTAATCGAATTGGATCGGTGGTGGAGTGAGCGGTGCGAATTTGGCAACTCAAAGACGGCGGCCGGCGGTGAGCAGGAAAGAAGAAAAAGGGACGCCGACGGCCGGCGGATGGCTTTTTTTATAGGCCGAGGGAGGTGCTCGATAGGTGGTCGTGGTGGCTTCACGACGGCGGTGAAGTGGTTGGCGACGCCACCGGAAAGCCGGAACACGCGAGAACGGCCCGCAGCGGGCGGGTGACCGGCCGGCATGGGCGGCCGGGCGAGGTGTCACCCCCCCGTTGATCTACTGTAGAAGCCAGGGACACCTTTTCTTTTTATTTTCAAAATTACTTTCAAAAATTGAACTGCACACAAAATATCCCAAAATACAGATTACTCAAAATTTTGTGGTCTACAACTTTCATTAAAGAAGTTTTGTTAGATTCCAATTGGTTTTTGAATTTGAATTTCAAATTGGAAAAGAGAGTAAAACCCTAACCTTTGGGAATTCAAAATTACTTTTAAATTTTAAATAAAAGATGTTGGCACAAAATGCACCCTGCGCCAAGCACACAAAGAAAAAAAGCGTGACTTCAATCGGACGGCCGCACGGTTTGGAGATCCGAACGTGCGGTCGGTTTGACCTCAAAAACCGACAAGGGACAAAGAAACTGTTAAATACAAAATCGGAACGTGTCGGATGAGACCAGCATAGTTCCGTATATACGGCCCCGAAGCCACTTACGACGACATAAGCTATAGAAGGCATCGCCAATCATGCATACGATTCATTCGGCTAATATGAAGGTGAAACACGTAATGTATTGATTGCCGAACATGCATGTATGAGAAGACATGTTTGAACAAGTGAAAGTTGACTACGAATTGAAGCATAACCAAGCTCGGCAATACAGCCGACTCGGGGTTCATGAAGAAGGAACATACAAATTATCACGACTAAACTAATCAAAGACCTGCATCTGCCGCACAATACCCGATCCTATCAAAGTCTAATTGTTTCTAACATGCAAGAACCCGCAACATGTAACAATCTAGATTGATCCAATTCGGCTATGTAGGCATATGATCTATTTATCATGATAATACAAGAGTAAAGGACGTTAGAGAGCAAACAGATCTATAAAATAAGAAGCCGAAACCGATCAAATCTAGATTGGGCAAAAGAGTGTTACAAATAACTAAAATATTAAAGTCATGCAACACGTGATAACTTAATGAATCTACTAGATCTTGCCAAATCTAATAGAGCCGATAACTAATTCTTGAGCGATCCTAGCCTCGCCGCACGACTCACGATCTAACCAAGAATCGATAACTATCTTGCCTTGCTAAGCTATCAAGCGGGACGCCGCCGCCGCACGGCCATCTAGTCGAGATAGACAAAGCATAAGCAAAGACTTCTTGATCATCAAGTAGACGCCCGCCGCACGGCCATCCCATCGAGACGAACAAGACTACTTGCATCAAGATCTAAATCCACCGCATGATACTAGACATGATAGCAAGGTTGCCTGAACTTACGGAGGTCGACGGATCGATGGCTCCTCTCGAAGAACTCGACGACACGACAAAAGGACTCGAAAACGTGGCACGGGGCCGGTTGTATTGATTTGATTGTGAATATCCTTTACAATGGTCGAGGGTCTATATTTATACCCCGGACATAACATGAATCCTAAGAGATTACGACGTACACAATATGTTAAAGGTAACTCAAAAGTATGGCGAGACTCTTGCTATAATTCTCCCTGAGTCCTTGATCATCACGCTTTTCTCCTTCTATTCGGCTTCTTGCTCGCCACCTTTTGCTTCCCGAATGGAGCCACTGTCTACAAAGATAGCCGACCGCACCAATGCTTGCCGAATCACCCGAGTCAATTGCACATACGCTTGCCGAATAGCTCAAAGTTAGCCGACCGCACGCTCATTTGCCGAACGCGTTGGATTTTCGCTTTCTCATAGACTTTACCGAATCGCCCAATTGTCATTGGCTTTTACCAAAATCCAGTGTTAACACATGCCCCCTCAATTTCGGGATAAAAGTAATTTTATTCCGAATTGAACACGTACTCTCTTTTCTCATTTAGGTCAACACTGTTCAACTTCGTAGCCGCCACTCAAAATCTGATTCTTCTTCGCTCTAGATTCGAGCCTACCTTTAATCCCCAATGGCGACCCTTGATGGAGTTCCAGAGGTATTTTTTATTCCTTTCATGTATTCGCAAATTTTTCTTTGATCTTTCATCTCTTCCGATTCTCTCTCGGCCGTATTATCTTTTTGAAGGAGTACAAGGACGGATTTTTGATCCCTTATGCTCCCAATCCTCGATTCGTACTTTTTGGGTCCGATGGGAGATTCCAACCCAATCGAATTTGTGGAGAAAGAAACTTCGAGGATCCCCTTCAAATCTGGAATTGCTCCTCCAAAAGATGGCCAAGCACTTTCAAAACCCGGCCCTTCCCTCCGATCTTTGGATGGCGGCAAAGTGGTACCAAAGGATGTTGAACAAGAGTAGCGATCCTTTGGGACTCCTGTGATATCCAAAGATCGCTTAGAGTTATCCCTTTCGGGAACACCTCGGAATGATTCTCTTCGATAGCGACTTCCCACTTCGGGTCCGATGCTACCAATGCTTTCATTTTTGGTCATGGCCCAATGTCTTTTTACTTTGGTCGACATATTCATGATGACCGGCCTTAATGTGATAGAGCCAAGATACCCTTCCAAATATAAGCACAATAGCAAACTGTAAGGCAGTCAAAACTGGAAGTGGATGGACCAAGTACATCAAAACGTATATGTCAACCGGTCTTTGTGGATCGACAAAGAATATAAGGCCTTTTTAAACATGTGGCTATGCAGATTCATCTTTTGTGGCAAATCCAATGAGCCAACTCTCAATCACATGGTGATGGCCGAGGAGCCGGCCTGCAGGAACTTTAATTCCTCCGGGCAAATATCTTCGGGAGCCGTCTATCACATGATGCATCGATCATTGTTCGGGATGCGCCAACATGGGGAAATTCATTGTGTAAATGGTCCCCGGTGGTTTGTGCAGATGTGGCTACAATTGTACATGCACCGAGATAGTCTCCGTGGACCTTAACACTTTAGGTTTTTCCTCTGTCAATGATGATGAGGATGGCCAAATGAAAGAGAAAGCCTGTCAAACTTATGGAGATGCAAAGAAATGCCATCACCATTGATATAGATCTTGGCCATCTATTCAAGCTATTCTTTAAGGGCTTCAATCATGTGATATGGCTCTCTTATAGAGAAAGTGACACTTTGACTCGCCTTGCAAATTCAGCTATGAGTCCGGGCCGCTTTCGCATGTGGTTGCTACAAAGATCTTCAATTCTTTCATTAAGCCCTCGTGTCTTGCCAGCAGAGTTTCATCATGAAAGGTTCTTGAATCCTTCCTATGAATTTTATAACCCAAACATGTTTGCCGTGCAATTGGGTGTGGGCAACCGCCCCTAAGACTGTTTTTCTCAACCATCATAAGGCCCAGAGAGAGAATAGGAGATGAAATGGAGGCCAAAAGGGTTTTTGAGCTTGGATGGGATCCGCCGTAATTCATGCCCTTACTTTTGGGATTAATAGAAGCTGCCCATCATTTGTTTTCCTCTTGGTGGCAAGAATGGCGTGCCCATATTTTTAACATGCCAAGTGCACCCTTTGTGTCAAGATTTGTATGCTCAATTTGATTTCGACAAGTGAGGTAACTTTCTTCATACTCACAGTCACCTCTTTTTCTGACTTTGTTTTTTTTTTTAATTTCAGTATTGTACTGTCTTTTGCATGATCCTGAGCCTACCCCTCCTTCACAAGTAGTCCAATATTACCAAGCTGGACCCATCCCTGCCTTAGGCTTTAATGCTCCATCCCTGGCAACCCTCATGAAAACACCAGTAGCTCGGGTGTAGCTTCTTCGAAAGGAGAAGGCAAGAGGAAAGCTATTATCGGATCAAGTAGAGGTGTTAATGTGCCCGTAAGAACAAGATCCAAGAAAGCTAAGCTCTCCCCCAAGGTAAACTCTCGGTCGGGTTTTGTTTCGAACCATGATGGGGCTTATTTTACTTATTATATGTTTTCCCTTCACCACGTGTCGGGCCTTCAAAATCAGCCAATGTGTTGAGAATTCATCAAACATCTTCTCAGGCTCCTCAAGATGTTGAAACTCAAGAGGAGGATGCAGAAATTCAAGAGTCCATGGCCATACAGTGTGATTACCTTCTTAATCGATTGTTCCCCTTTTTACACCAAATGAACTGATTTTGCCACTTGATACTCGTAAGCGGATCATTCCCCTCGACAAAATGGCGTAAGAATCTCCTCCTCATGCTTCTATTGATAGTGCAGAAATTCACAAGGCTATTAGTCATATTGGTAATAATGTTTTCTACACATTTTTCTTCTTTCTTCTCGCCAAGGTTTATCTATCGCACTTTGCATCTCATTACTTATTTTCAGATGATATCTTGATGACATAGCGTATGATCTTCCCCTCATCAAGGCTTCAAGTTCATCTTCTCTCGGCATTCAGCTAAGCCCTCAATCAAGCCAGACAGGAATCAACCTGAAGAAGCTTCTCGCACAAAAGGTAATACTTTATTTTATTGATCTCTCAAATAATTCTGATCAATCGGCTAATGATTCTCCTTTTTAAAGGATGATGCTAAGCCGATCGCCGCCTACTCTTTCACCATTGAAGAGTACATTAATGAGGGAGGTGAAGAAGCTACTTCTCGCCAGAGGTTATCGCAGAGAACCAAGCTCGGCTAAAGGAGATATCCCTCTTATCGGCCAAAGATATAAATGCTCTTGTCCAAGATGCTGACAGATAAGAGAACTGGTTGAGCTTATTGACCAAGACATCCCTCCAACTCTCAAGGTCTCTAGAATCTGCAACTCATCTTGATGATCACCTTGGCAAGGTCGAGAGCAAACAGAATATAGCTTCTAGAGCCGCTCAGAAAATGATAATCCGACAAAAAGCATCAAGTTAAAGAATTGCACTCTCGGATCCAAAGCCGCTAAGCAGTCTTTGGTAACTCGAACCCGAATCGGTAGCCATGGAGGAGGAAAAGGCCAGGTTGGAAGCTCAATTGGCTCAATTGAATGTGAGAATCCAATCTCACAAAGATAAAATTGCCACCTTGCCGAACTCTATAGATGCAGCCAAGACAAAAGATATCATCTGTCATCAAGGAGCATCAACAGATCAAAACCAGGCTTACCGTAATCCGTAGTTCAAGACGATGACAAGAAGGTGCTAGAAGAAGTCACCGAATTAGGGATGATATCATAGACGCAATCAAACTGTTCTTAAATGAGTAAAACATTCGGCTTGTAACACACCGTGATTTTTTAAACAATTGTATTCTTTGTTGTGCTTTGGTCTTTTTCCATTCTTGTCCGACCGATGACATAGCCGAATGTTCTTAAGCTTCCCGAATAGACATACGGCCATCATTCCGGATTTCCCGATCGAAGATTAGTCGATTCCTCCGAACCGCTGTTTTCGATTTAGCCGAGCTTGGCCCAAATCCCGTAACGGCCCAAAAGAGAAGCAAACCCTACTTTGTCGTTTGGTATACTCCGAGTCGTGCGCCACGAACTCTATTTTGGCCTATAAATAAAGCCCTCTTCCGGCTTCCACCACCATCGCCGGTTAGCATTCATCATCATCTTCTCATTTTTCGCCGAAACCCTTAGGAAGAAAAAACCCCACCTCCAAATCACCAATGTCGAGCGCCGGTGACCATGGAAAACGCCCCCGCCGAGGGAGAGGCCGGAGGGAGCAAGCCGCGACGTCGGCAACGCCATGGGTGAGATTAATCTGCCGCCTTTGCATGTTCTTGCTCCACTGCTCATCTCCCCTAACCTTGGTTTTCTTCATCCGCTTAGGGCGAGGGTCATCATCAACCAGTCTCACCTTCTTCCCCCGATGGTGGTGACTCAACCGGGAACCTCAGACCAGCCGGTGTCTGTCTCCGGCTCCTCGAGTTCGTCGAGCTCTTCCGAGTCCGACAACTCATACAACGCCAACCCTTGGGGTCCGGTAGAACCAGAGGGCGAGGACCCTTTGTACATTCA
Source organism: Chrysopogon serrulatus (assembly GCA_015844335.1). Classification (NCBI taxonomy): domain Eukaryota; kingdom Viridiplantae; phylum Streptophyta; class Magnoliopsida; order Poales; family Poaceae; genus Chrysopogon; species Chrysopogon serrulatus. The sequence goes on from JADLZL010004007.1 coordinate 82,029, forward strand.
TGAGGAGGCGCTCCGGTTCCGCAAGGAAAGGGATGAAGCCCGGACCGAGCTGGGCGACATCTCCAAGCAGTTCGGCATTGCGCAAGCCGAATGGGAGGATCGGCGCAAGCAGCTTCGCGATGCCATCACTGGTTCGGCATCCTCACATAGATTTCCTTTTCTCTCAATCCTCTTCGCTGTATCGATTAACTTTTCATCTTTCAGCACTCTCTCGCGGAGAACGATCGGTTGAAGGCAGCAAGAACCCGGGCGGCCGACAAGGTGAATGCCTGTGGAGAAACTCCCCGAGGCACGCCTCGATGCCATGGATGGCCGTGTTGATCAAAGCCGTCATCCAAGGTGTCCACCTTGGTGTGTCCTCGGCCCGGCAAGCGATGTCCTCTCGCACCAATGAGGACTATTCTGTTTCAGGCCGTTGGATTTGCAGAAGGTCATCCTTACGAGGTGGAGGACATCGAGGAGCAAATTGAGCTCTACGGGGACCATGCTATCGCCCTTGCCGAATCCACCAATCCCCAATCTGTTCTTAATAAGTTGTTCCGTGAGTAGTTTGTAACTAGGGATTGATCGTGAATAATGAAATCATCTTTCGAGAATGTGTCTTGTTTATGATCTTGTGTTGATTGCCAAATGAATGTCTTTCGTGTCCTCTTCGATTCGAAGCAGTTCTTGAGTGATTTTCCCGAATGCAAAGTGACATCACTTTAGTCGATTAGATCTTAGTCTTACGCCACAAATGATTTGACGAGTCACCGAGCAAAGATCATTCAGGATTTCATCTTTCTCTTTTTCCCGATAAACCAACCAAATGTAATGTTGAGGTCAACACAAGATCATTCGGTTATATTTTGAACTGAAGGCTTACACGAATCGTATCGCTATTTACCAACTTCATATTTTTTTTCACTAAAGGCGATGTTATCTCATCGGCCTGTTTGATTCATATTCTCTTTACGAACCAACTTCGACATCGGGTAATATTTTTTAAGATATCGTCCGTTGATAGCTCGTAAATTCTTCCCCAAACAAAGTTTTCAAAATATATGCATTGCCGTGCACGCATCTTTCTACCCGAAAGGGCCCTTCCCAATTTGGAGACCACTTGCCGAATGTCCCGTCTTTCGATCCAATCGGCAAAGATAGTTTTCCAAACCAGGTCACCTTCCAAGAATTGCTTTTCTCTAACTTTCTTGTTATAATATCGGGCAACACGTATTTTATTCTTCTCAATATTTTCAAATGCCTTGAGACGAATGAAATGTAAATCTTCCAATTCATCTATCATCAAATTTGTATAATCTTCTTTTTCCAAATCTTTTTTGCAACATAACTCTTCTTGAACCCGATTGCAATTCCCATGGTAAGACAAAGATGATGCCCGTAAACCAATTCATAAGGAGATGTTCGAGTTGACCCATGACAAGCCATCCGATAAGCCCACAATGCTTCATTGAGAACCAAATGCCATCTCTTCGGTTTCTCATCAATCTTCTTTTGAATGATCTTGATCATAATCTTATTGATACTTCTCGCTTGCCCATTGGCTTGTGCATAATAAGGAGAAGAATTATACATTTTGATCCCCATGTCTTCGCAAAGTCGCAAAATTCAAGAAGTAAACGGGTTCCTTGATCGCTTGTTATAGTTTGAGGGATCCCAAACCTATAAATTATATGCTCTTTAACAAAAACCGATCATATTTTCTCGATGTAACTTTCTTCAAAGGAATAGCTTCGACCCACTTGGTAAAATAATCCGTAGCCAAGAGCACAAACTTATGTCCTTTGCTAGAAGGAGGATGTATCTCGACCAATTAAATCTATGCCCCATCCTCTAAATGGCCAAGGCTTGATAATTGGGTTCATAATAGATGCCGGAGCCTTTTGAATATTGCCAAATTTTTTACAATCATGACACCCTTTATAATAATCAAAGCAATCTTCCAAAGATAGTTGGCCAAAAATAACCAGTTCTCCGAATTATCCATTTCATTCGGTAAGCCGATTGATGTGCACCACATAATCCTTCATGCACTTCATACATCACCCTTCTCGGCCTCTCTTCCTTGGCTTAGACACTTGAGCAATACTCCATCTATAGATTTGTAATACAAGTGATCATTGAGAAGGACGAACTTAAGGGCTTTGTACCGAGCTTTCGGGTAACCTTTCGCGATGGATCCTTCAGATATTCGATGATTTCATGCCTCCAATCGCCAACCACCTGTTCAAAGATCGGAATATTCTCTCCTATAGTGAAGACTTCTTGATTCTCACGATATCCAGAAGCAGCTTGTGCCAATCTATTTGCTTCTTCATTGTGCCCCCTAGGGATATGATGTAAGGTTGCTACCCGAAAGCTTTTTAAAAGTTCCCGGCATTCCTCATAGTATTCTCTTAGCGCGTCATTCTTACACTCATATTGGCCAATCAACTGGTTGATCACCAGCTCGAGTCTCCAAAGATTTCAACAGCGACGGCTTTTATCTCTACAAGAAGCCGAAGCCCTCTAAGCAATGCTTCATACTCTGCTTGATTGTTAGTCACATGAAATTCAATGGGAATAGCATACTCAAAAGTTATTCCCCGTGGAGAAACTAATAGAATGCCAGCGCCCCCACCTTTGCTGCAGGATGAACCATCGAAAAATAGAGTCCAAGGTACAATGCCTACTATACTGGTGCTAAGGTCATGATGTTGCGTAATAAAATCAGCAATAATTTGACCCTTCAACGCTTTTTTTGCCGATTCGTATTTTAAATCAAATTCGACAAGGCCAAAATCCATTTGCCAATTCTTCCATTTAAAATTGGCATTGACAACATATGCTTGATTACATCATGACTTGAAATAATCACGCATTCGGCTTTTAATAAATAATGCCGAAGCTTAGTACATGAGTAATACACACACAAGCACAATTTTTCCATAGCCGAATATCTTGTCTCTGGGTCTAACAGCTTTCGGCTAAGATAAGCTATGACTCGCTCCTTCCCTTTATACTCTTGCATGAGGGCTGATCCTATCGTTAGAGTATCGGCCGCCACGCACAACTTGAAAGGCTTGTTAAGTTGTGGAGGTACCAAAACCGGTGGTGCCTTCATGTATTCTTTAATTTCATCAAAAGCCTTTTGTTGCACGTCACCCTATACAAATTCTTGATTCCTCTTGAGCTTTAATAATGGAGAAAAGGGCAAGATTCTCTCTCGATAAATTGAAATGAACCTTCTTACGAAATTGATCTTGCCGAGCGTGGACTGTAATTTCGTGAGATTAGTTGGGGGAACAACTTTATCTATTGCCTCCATGCTCTTTTTTCCAACTTCAATTCCTCCTTTATGAATAAGGAATCCCAAGAACTCACCAGCTGACACTCCGAAAGCACATTTGTTTGGATTCATCTTCAAACCATGTTTTCTAGTGCATTCCAAAGTTCTTCTTAGATCAGCTAAGTGTCTCTCATAGTCTTTAGATTTGACTACTACGTCATCAATGTAGATTTCCACAATTTTGCCGATCAACTCATGAAATATGTAATTCATGGCTCTTTGATAAGTTGCACCGGCATTCTTCAATCCAAACGTCATTACAATCCATTCAAATAAACCAATGTGGCCAGGGCATCTAAAAGCCGCTTTTTGAAATATCTTCTATTGCCATGAAGATCCGATTATAGCCAGCATTACCATCCATAAAACTAATGACTTCATACCCGCCGCTGCGTCTACTAACAAATCGGCAATTGGCATCGGATACCCATCCATTGGAGTGGCCTTGTTAAGATCTCTCAAGTCTATATAGACTCTCATCTTCCCATTCTTCTTGTAAACAGGAACTATATTCGAAATCCAATCGTGTATTCGCACGGCCGAATGAAGTTTGCTTCCAATAGCCTTTCAATCTCCTTCTTCACATCGGCCAAGCACCTCTTCTTTATAGATCTTCCTCGGAGGTTGTTTATAAGGTCGATACCCCGACTTAATAGGTAATCGATGTTCAACAATAGAACGATCTAGTCCGGCATCTCTCAGATAATCCCAAGCAAAGCAATCTTTAAACTCCTTAAGAAGATTTACTAATTGTTCTCTATATTCGGATTCAAATTTGCACCGATGTACATCGGCCTTGATTTGGAATCATCACCAACATTTATCTCTTCTAGCTTGTCGGCCGACATAAAACCGTGTCCTAACTTTCCTTTGTTGCCATCGATTGGGTTACCCATTCAAAAATTGTCGCTCGAGCCGACCGCTTGGATCGGCCGTTGATCCTTGTTGAATACATTAACAGGACCTTCTTTCCATACTTTGCCGAGAAACAATCAACACCATCATATTCCCAAAGAAGAAGTCGGCTCAAGCAGCCACACTTACCGAATCATCGGCATGTATGATCTCCACGTCATCCCCTATCCATTGAATAAGGATTTGGTGCATGGTTGAAGGAATACAGCAATTAGCATGAATCCAGTCTCTCCCAAGAAGCAAACCGTATGCCCCTTGCCGCCAATGACGAAGAACGTAGTGATCGTGGTTTTAGACCCAATCATCAACTCAACATGCACGCCTCCTCGAGTGTCGGAAGGATTGCCAAAGAAAGTCTCTAAGGATCATGTCGGTTTTAAGCAAATCTTCATCCGTCATCCCGAGCTTTCTAAACGTGGAATATGGCATTATATTGATAGCAGCTCCTCCATCAACAAACATCTTGGTCGAGGCTTCCCATTGACGTATCCTTTCACGTAAAGCGGTTTCAAGTGACGATGTTTGGCCGGCTTGTCAAAAGTTGCTTGTCGTGTTAGTATAAGCCGAGCCATTAGATCTTGAAACTCGCTTTCATCGAAATCAAAATAAACCTCCTCCTGTACTTCTTGATTGTCGAGCTATGAATTCGATGGGAGGAAGAAAGCCATGCATGCATCACCCGAAGGACCTTTCTCATCGGATTTCTTCTTTGGACGCCATTCCTTCTTCTCTTTCTCGCAGAAGAACTGTTTCCAGCTTTTTGTTTCTCAATCGCTGCACTCTCCTCTTCTCGACTTTTTCTCAACCCCGGTGGGCACCATTGCCCTTTTCGCCATCTATATCCATGAGTATTTCCTTCCTCATCGCACTCTTCGGGATGAACCCAATGCTGATCCACGAATCTCTTCCTCCGATGATCAAAGTCATTTAATTTTATACGCCGATCGCCCTCGTGAAATTGAACTCCAAGTCTTTCATGGACCGGTCGGCGGTTGACTCAAGACTTCTCAGAGCCATAATATCGATCACGCATTTCGGGCAATTGTTTCTAGCAAAAGTGCCTTCAAGCCTTCATTCCAACAATGCTTAAAGAATGAACAACCCCAATGAGATTATTCTAGTTCCCTCATGTGTTCTTCTTGTTCTCGGTGGTACATTTCTTCTTCATATCTCCACCGTTCTTCTAAGAACTTTTTGTTCTTCATAATATTCTTGTTCTTGCTGCCTCGCCATTTATTCAAAGAAGATTCGTGATGTCACCCTTGGTCCGGACGTTTCACCTTTCTCGGTTCGGCTATTTTTGAACCGAACTTTCTCTTTTAACTCTTTCAAGAGTAATCATCGGTTGGGGTCTACAAATTGCCACTTTTCTTAGCTCTTTTCGATGTCAACACTTTCATTTTTCCCTTGCTTTTAGGGTCATCTGCGTAAAACCATTCCGACAGAGAAAGAAATCATGTTCGAGGGAAAGGTTTGCCATCAATCTTCATCTTGCCATCAAATTTCAGATGCCCCTCTTGAATTGCCTTCTGAATCCGAACTCTGAACACTCGGCAATCATTGATGGAGTGAGAATTAGTATTATGATAACCACAATATCTCTTATCTTTCACTCCTTCAGGACGTAGCATGGGATGTCCCTCCGGTAGCTTGATGCGCCCTTCCCTCACCAACAGATCAAAAAGCTTATCCGATTTGGAGACATCAAAATCGTAAGTCCCCTTTTTGTTGTTTCAGCCACCACCGACTTACTTGGGTAGGCTCTTTATCCCAAGTCAACTCGGCTGCAGCTATTTCATCTTCATCCTCGTACTCAGTTGCTTCCTCCAGAAAACTCGATACATCTCACTAGCAACATTACCCTTCCGATAGCGATTATCCCTTCCAAACCCCCGAGCCGATTACTCATGACAAGCTAATCTCCGAGCGAGTTGACCGAGATCATCAAATTCCATGCCGAATAGCTTCTCCCCGACATTCGACAAAGATCCCTCGCTATTGCTATTCCAGTGCAACGATCGTCCGTAAATTCAACGAGAAGCAAAGACTCTTAGTTTCTCCGAATCTGCGAAGATATTTTTGTGGTGTCTCATTAGCTTTTCTTTCGCCTTTAAACCGGTAAGGTCTACAGCCTTCTTTTTCAGTAGTTCCAAAGTGAAGAAATAAGCATGAAACTTCTGTTCAAGTTCTCGCCCAAGTACCAATAGAATCACCGGTAGAGAGGTAAACCAGTGAAAGCCGGGCCCGTGAGAGACAATGGAAAATACCGAATCCTCCAAGCTTCGGCCTGTGGATGCCTCCCCAAGCCGTATCGTATCGGCTAATATGCTCGTGGTACTTGTATCATCCCCGAACAGTAAAATTTGGTTAAGTCCGTTGGTGGCTTCACCCTTTTGCCGGTAGTGCAACCCCGTTATACCATTCGGGGGTACGCAGACTTGTATGAATAGGATTAATTCTTTGGCTTTAGGCCGAATCGATGTTGCATCATATCGCCCATCCTCCGCATGATTATGTCAATAAACCTGCCTTCGGAGTTCCACGTGCCTGTCCTCCAGATGGTATTCCCTGTTGCACTTCTATATCCCGGATTCGGTAGAGCATCTAGAGCAAAGATAGTCAAGTGAACTCATGGTATCCATCCCCATACATGTTCCTTTGTAACTTTGTTTGATTTGGAGATATCTTGTATGCGATTGCGGTACTCTTTTTCAAGAGTGCCAAACGTCACTTGGCCATAAGTAGGAGGTGGTTGCTTTTCATGAGTCTCTACTTCATCCTTGTTAATCCCGGATGTTCCTCGCATCTTCGGGTTGCTTCTCTTGATATTTTGGAATATTGAAAAGCACCGGTCCACTTAATTGGTCCCACACCATCTTCAAAATACTTATCAGCCTGTTGGCCGAAAGTATTAGCCATGATTACTCGGAAAGTATTTAGAAAGGCCGTGTTGTGGTTCCCGATGGTCTCTCGCCAAGGCTTTATGGACCAAATCGATACCTTTTGAGCTTCTCTCCTCTTGAGCAATCGTTTGATGTGCAAGAAGAACTCTTGGCAATGACCGCTTCGAAAAACCTTGTTGCTCTTGTTCTTGGAGAAGGACATTAAGCATTTATGCTTGTATTGCTCGCATGCTTGCTCCATCGTTGCTCTCAATTGGGTCGGTAATTCATCCGGCGTCACGCCCGTAACATGATTGTTATTGACGTCCGACATCTTGAATCGAGATCGTCCCCACCGGGCGTGCCAAAAAGTGTGTTGGCATAAAATCTGCACCCCGCGCCAAGCACACAAAGAAGTCGAAAAAGCGTGACTTCAATCGGACAGCCGCACGGTTTGGAGATCCGAAGCGTGCGGTCGGTTTGACCTGAAAAACCGACAAGGGACAAAGAAATCGTTAAATACAAAATCGAACGTGTCGGATGAGACCGCATAGTTCCGTATATACGCCCCCGAAGCCACTTACGACGACATACAGCTATAGAAGCTGTCCGCCAATCATGCATACGAATTCATTTGGCTAATATGAAGGTGAAACACGTAATGTATTGATTGCCGAACATGCATGTATGAGAAGACATGTTTGAACAAGTGAAAGTTGACTATGAATTGAAGCATAACCAAGCTCGGCAATACAGGCCGACTCGGGGTTCATGAAGAAGGAACATACAAATTATCACGACTAAACTAATCAAAGACTGCATGATCCGCCGCACGATACCCGATCCTATCAAAGTCTAATTGTTTCTAACATGCAAGAACCCGCAACATGTAACAATCTAGATTGATCCAATTCGGCTATGTAGGCATATGATCTATTTATCATGATAATACAAGAGTAAAGGACGTTAGAGAGCAAACAGATCTATAAAATAAGAAGCCAAAACCGATCAAATCTAGATTGGGCAAAAAAGAGTGTTACAAATAACTAAAATATTAAAGTCATGCAACACGTGATAACTTAATGAATCTACTAGATCTTGCCAAATCTAATAGAGCCGATAACTAATTCTTGAGCCAGATCCTAGCCCGCCGCACGACTCACGATCTAACCAAGAATCGATAACTATCTTGCCTTGCTAAGCTATCAAGCGGGACGCCGCACGGCCATCTAGTCGAGATAGACAAAGCATAAGCAAAGACTTCTTGATCATCAAGTAGACGCCTGCCGCACGGCCATCCCATCGAGACGAACAAGACTACTTGCATCAAGATCTAAATCCACCGCATGATACTAGACATGATAGCAAGGTTGCCGGAACTTACGGAGGTCGACGGATCGATGGCTCCTCTCAAGAACTCGACGACACGACAAAAAGGACTCCAAAAACGTGGCACGGGCCGGTTGTATTGATTTGATTGTGAATATCCTTTACAATGGTCGAGGGTCTATATTTATACCCTGGACATAACATGAATCCTAAGAGATTACGACGTACACAATATGTTAAAGGTAACTCAAAAGTATGGCGAGACTCTTGCTATAATTCTCCTCGGAGTCCTTGATCATCACGCTTTTTCTCCTTCTATTCGGCTTCTTGCTCGCCACCTTTTTTTCCCGAATGGAGCCACTGTCTACAAAGATAGCCGACCGCACCAATGCTTGCCGAATCACCCAGAGTCAATTGCACATACGCTTGCCGAATAGCTCAAAGTTAGCCGACCGCACGCTCATTTGCCGAACGCGTTGGATTTCTGCTTTCTCATAGACTTTACCGAATCGCCCAATTGTCATTGGCTTTTACCAAAATCCAGTGTTAACAAAAGATGAAAATCTCCAAAAATAAAAGTTGTTCCATTTCTCAAGATCTACAACTTTCATTTATAAAGTTTTTCATGAAACTAAATAGTTTTTGAATTGGAGTTTAAAAATCAAAAGGGGACAATTTCCAATTTAAAGAACTTTTGAAATTAGTTTAAATTTTATTCAAAAACTTGAAAAACTTTATACATCAAACTTGTAGAGCTCAAAGAGATGTACAATTTGTATTTTTAAGTTTTCTAAATTTTGAATATTTTGAGATGAAATTGAGAAAAAGGGCAAAAGGCTTTTGAATTTCAGCTTTTTGAAAAGGATTTTCAAATTGAATCTTTGGGCAATTAATTAATGACGTTGTGGTGAGTTTCAAACCCAACCAATGGCATACTCTCAAAGTACAAAATTCATACTTTGAAATAGTGCTAATGGTTAGCAACTTTTATTTAGAAAATTAATTATGGCTAGCTCATCAAAATTAAAAATGAAATTCAATTTCCCACACTTAGCCACTTGAGCTAGGGTTTGGGACTTGGATTCTAAATTTAAATTTGATTCTTACTTGCACCTCATTTGACTTATAAAATATGTTTGATGTGTAAGTCAGGGTTAGCTAAACACTTGCAAACATCAAGGTTAATTTTAATTGGTTGCTTTTATAAACAAAAGTAAACATGTGAGTGGAATTTAAATAGTAAACACATACACATGGGATATAAAAAAGCTCAAACAAACCCTAAAATTGTAAACTCATTTTAGTCATACTTATTAGGGTTTTCTAATCATGAATGTTTATGCAATGATGATGATGACATGGCAGGTTTAGGTTAACGTAACACCAGAGGTGTTACAAGTGACTTCAAGTGACCGGACTATTTGTCTCGGTAGGGACCGGACGTGTCCGGTCAAGTGTTAGCGTTCAGGGGTTTCTTTAGGGTGACCGGACTCTAGCGACTAGACTGTCCGGTGCCAAGGTTTGGTTGCGGCCGAGTTAAGCGGTGTGAGCACCGGATGCCGGGCGCGTCCGGTCAAGGGCACAGGACACGTCCGGTCGAGTTTGGACATCTCTGGAACCTCTCTGGGTGGTGACCGGACTCAAGTGGCTGGGCGTCTAGTCACGGCGTAGGACGTGTCAGGTCAATTGTCTGACAGCGTGCGAGATCAAGTAGACGTTGGGCGCGAACGACTCAATTCAAACGGCTAGTACACGTGGCGTTTAATGTTGGACCGGACGCATCCGGTCATGCTGTTTTGCGCGTCCGGTCAGTGCGCAGACAGTGTATCTTGGAGTAACAACTATGTGATCTTGTGGGCGCCTATATAAGTGTATTGGCCGGCTCTAGGGAGTCTCTCTTGGCACTTTGACATACTTAGCATCTCTTAGAGCTAAGCAAATCATCTCCCTCACTTTGCATGCCTCTTGATTGATCTAGAGAGTAATTGGGAGAGCTTCTAGTGCATTTGCCTTGTGATTAGATATCTAGTGGCACTAGTAAGTGTTCTTGCTGCGATTGAGCTTATTACTCTTGGTGGTTGCCACCACCTAGACAGTTGGAGCAGCGTGCCGGAGTTGAGCAAGCTTGGGATTATTCTTGGCCACTCTAGAGGTGATTGTGAGGGGTTCTTGACCTTGTCCCCACGGGAGATCACAAAAGGTACTCTAGTGGAATGCTCGTGACTTGTGTTGTCCTCATCTTGTGGTGATTCTTGCGGTACCCGTTGGAGGCTTGGTGTGGTGCCAATTAACCACCGAATCCCAAGTGAGTGTGACGTAACAACGAGGAGTAGCGTGTTGGCAAGCACGTGAACCTCAGTAAAAAATTCGGTGTTCATTTGGGATTGATCCATCGAGATCATATTTGAATTTCATATTGATTGATTGGATCATCACCTTAGATATTTATTGTTGATCAAGAAGGTGATTGGCATGACATCCTGAAGGCACGGTTTGCATCCCTTGGTTTATTCTTTGCGACTACTCTTGTGCAAAGTAACATATTATGGTGTGTAGAATAGTTTGATTGCTAAGTACTTTATTCTTAGTGTGCCTAGGGTATTATGATTGCTAGAATTGGATAGGTTGGCTTGCAACCCCTTTAGGCTAGAGCAATACTTGCTTCACTATTTTATTTACTAACTTGTTTGTTTAGTGCTTTGTAAAATTTTTATTAGGCTATTCCCCCTCTAGCCATTTAGGACCTTTCAATTGTGCTATGCTGACAGTTGCTCTGCTTCTGCTGATGTTCTGGGATAGAACTATTATTAATTTTGGCTGGCAGAAACTTCTCCTCACCATTGTGAAAGACATTGATTATTGATGGCCAAACGATCCTCTTCTTCTCCTCCTTCTTGACGATGCATGCAGTATGGCTTGGTGCTATCGGTGCCTGTTCGTTGATGGTGTTCAGGCTGCTGCTCCCGATGTCCACGATCTCCTTGGCTCTCTTCGTGAATGGATAAAGTATGGTGCTAAATGCTGTCGGGCCTCTTGGCTGCTGATCTCGCTCAAAGAACTATAAGCGAGCCTCTAGATTGGCGAGACGTAGATCCATCTCATGGAGACGATCCTCATCCTTGCCACGGTGTGCGATCTCAAATGTGCTGAAGCGGTTATCGACGATGTCGAGGCGTAGCTTTAGTTCATCCATGTGCTAGACGAAGGCGGTGGTGAACTTGTCGAAGACTGTCTTGATCTCATCAATGGTGATGGAAGCCATGGATTACTTCTGGTCTGCTGATACCAGTTGTAACACACATAGCAGGAGGGTGGATCTAGGCTATTGGATTGGAGGAGGAGGAGATGGGGAAAAGAGGGGGTGGCACACCCGCTAGGGGCGGCGGCGGCTTAGGCGCATGGTGCGGAGCAGGAAGAGAAGAGGAAGAGAGGTGCAGGAGATTGGAATAACGGGAATTACCCAACTACTTTCTTGATTGGATCCGATTACAATAGCCTATTATTTATAGTCTCAATTGGACTCTAACGGAAAAATCCTTATCGAACACACGGACTATCCAGGTTTATCTAATCTTAATTCTTTAAATAATAATAATAATAATAATAATAATAATAATAATAACAATAATAATAATAATAATAATAATAATAATAATAATAATAATAATAATAATAATAATAATAATAATAATAATAATAATAATAATAATAATAATAATAATAAAAAGGTAATTAGCTCCGAATATGGCGACGACGGCGGGGAGCGGCAGCGTGGGGCCCCCCGGCTCCCCGATTGTGCGGCATAGGGAGGCGGTGGCTAGGGTAGCCGCCGCCCCTCCCTAGGGCGGACCTTGGGGCCCGCTAGTGACGTTCATGTCCTCTTTGGGCCTAATGATCTCGCAATTTGTCACCGTCTTTATTAGACGTGTGACAAAAAAACCTGCACTAAATATTTTTACCTCGGTAATTTCAGTCCTTCCCTACCAACTGCGACTAGGCGTCTAAGCCCAACAACCATTCGGCCAATTCAGTTATTTAAGTTAAGCCCATGATTTTGAATTTTAATAATTGGGTTGTGCTGTGTAAAATAATCTCGATCAATTGAACTCACGTGTCCGTAAAATAATGACAGTATCGCTACCTTATTATTTGTCCTAGTTTGTCTGTCCTTCTGTCCTCATTCCTCCACGAACTCGATTGAGAGACAAAGTGAATAGGTTATTATTTACATCTACTAGCTTTGACTGTGGTAGTTGCTAAGCATATTCGTCACCGGCGGCTCTGCGGCGCATACCGCGTCACTGCATAGCGTTGCACAGGTTAAATAAACGCCATAAATGTCAATCAGAGCTCAGCATTAAGCAAATATTCCAACAGTTTATATCATTGGCTCTATTTTCATTAAAAGTATTTGGACTGTGTCACTGGTATGATCAGGAAACCCGGTTTATTCCAATAGTTTATATCATTGGCTCTAGTTTCATTAAAAAAGTATTTGGACCGGGTCACTGGTACGCATGTTTGGTCCGACGCACACCTTCTCCGATCAGTCTTTCAGACGGCGAAGCTTTTAACTAATTTGAAAAGAATTCTCAACTTTAGCTGAGCGGTTTTAAGATCAAGTTTGAATGGCCAAAATAAAGTTCTAGTTAACAGAATTTATGACTTTACAGCTCCAGTTATTGGCTCACAAAAAAGAAGAAGATTGAAGCCATTGATTTATCTTCGAGGTGCAACTTCGACTATAGTAGCATGGGATTATAAAGGTATTTTCAAGACGATATACTCTTACCATTCATCTTTTATGTTTCCCAAGTAACTATAAAACCTTACAAAAATATACCTATTAATAACCATTAATTTTTCAAAATTTAGAAAATCTTGGTACCACCGTCACTGATACTAAACTCATTAAAAGAACTAATTGGTAATTAAATTGTGCACTGAAGGGCTTGTTTAGCTGTACTTTGTCAACCTACCCCAATACATAGATTTGACTGGACTATGCTGAAAATTTAACTAGTTTTCATCCCAATATATTTTGATCGGATTTGCATAACAACATTACTTCCTCGATTCAAGAAAAGAGTCTTACAACATTCAAATTTTGTCATAAAATACTTGACCTTGCTTTACAATAATGCACATTTCTCTTTTCTCGGTTCAGATCTATCTCTACTTCAAGAACATTTTTGTCTTTTAACTTCGATGGTGGTTTTTATAGGTAAGAGATTCTAAAATATTATCTAATATGGGCGGATGGAGCAAGTCATACTGCACATGTCCGCAACATCTAAATATCTGGTCTGGTGGGTGTTGACAAAAGTGTAAAACGTTTTAAATAAACGTGGGGCACGTGTGAGGACTGAGAGGGATACATATACGTATACATACGTACTATCTGACGTCGCTGTGCTTTTGATGGCCACTGGTCAGCTCCCAGTTCGCCTATTTAAGCAGTGCTCCAGGGTTACCAGCGGCATAAATCCCAGAGCTTAATTCTTATGAACGGATAAGCCAAGTAAAGGTTGAAGAAGCGCAGATATATCAAGCTAGCTGGAAGTAGCTTTCATGGAGCAAGCCAGCAAGACGACGACGGCCCACGGGTGGGCTGCCAGGGATGCATCCGGCCTCCTCTCCCCTTACAGCTTCTCACGAAGGTGAAGGTCTATCGATGTCTCTCTCAGTCTCACATACACTTGCGTTGTCTCTTTCCATGACGAACTTACTATGCGTACGGAGCTCTGTACGACACTGCTCGTGGTACATGATCGACATTAACAGTGATAATTAACCAGCCATGTACTCAGTACACGTATCAGACAGGCCCACACAGGAACCTTACATGACATTCGTGCTCTGCTTGATGGCGATTATTTCAGGGTTCAGCGGGACGGCGACGTGACCATCAAGGTGCTCTTCTGCGGCATCTGCCACACGGACCTCCACGTCATCAAGAACGAGTGGGGCAACGCCATGTATCCCGTTGTGCCCGGGTAATAGTCATAGCCTAATAATCATCTAATCATAGATGCTCAGATCGCGATTTCTAATCATCTAACGGCGGTGAGCATGATGTCAACGCAGGCATGAGGTCGTCGGCGTCATCACAGACGTCGGCCACGGCGTCACCAAGTTCAAGGCCGGGGACACAGTGGGCGTGGGCTACTTCGTCGACTCGTGCCACGCCTGCGACAGTTGCAGCACGGGACACGAGAACTACTGCCCCGAGCTCGTCCTCTCCTCCAACGGCGTGGACCACCACGGCGACGGCGCGACCACCAAGGGGGGCTTCTCCGACGTGCTTGTCGTCAGCCAGGACTTCGTCGTCCGGGTCCCCGACAGCCTGCCTCTGGACGGCGCCGCGCCGCTGCTCTGCGCCGGAGTCACGGTGTACAGCCCGATGGTGCAGTACGCGCTCAACAAGCCCGGCAAGCACCTCGGAGTCGTTGGTCTCGGCGGCCTAGGCCATTTGGCCGTCAAGTTTGCCAAGGCGTTCGGCATGACGGTCACCGTCATCAGCTCGTCGCCGAGCAAGCGCGACGAGGCGCTCGGACACCATGGCGCCGACGCGTTCTTGCTCAGCCACGACGCCGCGCAAATGAAGGCTGCAGCCGCGACGATGGACGGCATCATCGACACGGTCTCCGCGGGGCACCAGATCGTGCCGCTGCTGGCGCTGCTGAAGCCCATGGGGCAGATGGTGGTCGTCGGCGCGCCAAGCACGCCGCTGGAGCTGCCGGCGTATGCCATCATCTCCGGCGGGAAGCAGGTGGCCGGGAACGGCGTGGGAAGCATCGCGGACTGCCAGGCGATGCTGGACTTCGCAGGGGAGCATGGCGTCGCCGCTGATATTGAGGTCGTGCGGATGGACTATGTCAACACGGCGATCGAGCGGCTCGAGAAGAACGATGTGAGGTACCGCTTCGTCATTGACGTCGCGGGCAGCCAGATGGATACCGTTGCTTAGGTGTGCTCCCCTACACGAGCAACACGGCGATGCGTAGTTCCAGTTCCAGTCATATGTGTGCGAAATTTATTTGCTTAGTTTGTGTCTTTTTGGTGGGTCCATACGAGTCAATAAACTAGGCAGGCCATATGGTTTGTTCTTCTGCTATTGAATGTTTATGTACGTTTACTAGCAAACATGCCCGTGTATTGTAACGGGAGTATAATATTTTTTTTCTCGAACACACAAAAAGCTTGCATGTCTCTGTATTGAGGAGAAGGTTTGTAATACAAGAATTGGAGTCTTTGGTCGATTCAATTCCAGTCTAGTTGGTGCTTCGATCTGGTTCTATTTGGTATTCATCTTGCCTCTCTTATTTTGTTTTGGTCTCGACTTGTTATGTATGCTTGTGATTTCGGCTCGGCTTTGATCAGGTTTCGGATGCTGGTATTTACGTGTTGTATCTGATCGCTGTCTCCACCTGAAGCATGCAAGATTAGCTAGAGGAGGACAGCTTAAACAAAAAAAAAAAAAAAAAAAAAAAGAAGAAATTTTGCCACTCGCGCCACCAGATGGCCAGCTGGAACGAGAGGTAGTCCAGCTGCACCACCGAGACGGGGTGGCTGTAGTGCATCTTGGCCCACGCCTCCGTGCAGGTGAAGCACACCGGTACAGGTTGAGCTCCCCGGTCTTCTTCAGAGCCCGCTCGAAGTGAGCATCATCAGCAGGTAGAAGTGGGTGTAGACGCGGTCGATCTCCAACATGGACAGCCGCACGCGCACCTTGCCGATCCGCTGGTCCATGCTGCCCTCGCCGCCATGGCCAACACGTGCCCGCTATCTAGCACGGCGACGGTGACTATGGTGCATGAGTCGCACCTCCCACGTGAACTGCTCGTTCCACTGCGGCACAAGCGTCTGTAACTTTTTTGTCCAATTTTTATTTTTGCCGGCTCCCAGCACAACTTCCGTTTTTCCTGTTACCTCCGTTGTTCTTCTAATTTTATTTTCCTGTCCTGTTTTCCTTTTCAACTTTTATTTTTCCTCTGATCCATATAGAACTGTTTATTTTTCCGAGATCCGAACACAGCACCCTTTCTTTCTCTAATTATCCAGTTCGTTTAGTGTTTTGTCTAATTTTTATTTTTTCCAGCTCCTAACCGAACTTCCAGTTTTCTAGCCAGCTCTGTTTTTTCTACTTTTTATTTTTCCAATCTGAACAGAACACTTGTCCCGTCTTTTTCCCGTTCATTGCACTTTTTTCTCTAATTTTATTTTTCCTAAATTCAAACAGAACATCCGTTCAATTTTTTTTCCTAAATTTATTTCGTATCGTGTGTATCCAGTTTTTTCTGCTATTCTTTTTTATGTTTTTTTCAATTTCATGTCCATGAGTATTTGAAAATGAATCAATGTTCTATTAGGATTCTTATACCTATCTAAGTTACACCAAAAATCTCAACATATGTCATCATAAATAAAACGAATAAATTGTAGATAGCCAAACATACCTAACTTCTTTATTCACGGAGTTAGTTAAAGGGAGGCAGACGAAGAAAATGGATGGACGAAAAAAGATTGGCTGAAATTTTGGTATTTTATTATTAGGTAGAGATATGTTTTAGAATTTGATCGAGAAAGAGGATGAAAAAAACAAGTCAGCTACCTTTTATGAATCTGTAACACACGCAGCAGGAGGGTGGATTGGGCTAGTGGATTCGGAGGAGAGGAGGGACGAGAAGGGGGTGGCGGCGCCCAGGGGGGGGATCGAGTAGCTCTGCGGGGCGGCGGCGCAGGAGGCGCGGGGGGGGGTGGCGGCGCAGGGCTAGGGGAGGGAGGAGGCGTGAGCGAGAGAGAGGGATAAAGGGAATTAACCCAATTACTTTCTTAACTCGATCCGACACAATATCTCTATATTTATAGTCTCGAGTGGACTCTAAAAGACAAGGAACCTTATCGACCGGATCTTTTCTTTTTTACAAATTTACCTAATATCTCGAAATATCTCTAATAAATATTTAATTAAAATAACTACACGCGGATGCAGGTCCCACGGGAGGGCGGGCGCACCCCACCCCTAGGGTTTGGGGTGGTTGCGGCCCACGTCGCCATCCTTCTCCTTTTCTAGGCTTTGGGGCCCAATTAGTCTCTGTTTTTGTGTCATGCATGGCATACGTGTGACAGAATCACTAGCAAATATGACCATGGTTTGTACTTCTGCTATTGAATGCTTATGTACGTTTATATAAGTTTTAAATTTTGATTAAGAAAGAGGATGAAAAAACAAATCAGCTACCTTTTTATGAATCATAGTATAGACACAAACACTCACTCATGTGAGCATCTTCGAAAGAGTAATTGTTTGAGATAGACAAGGTCATCATAGACGTTTTATTGCCGATGGACACTTTGTCTGAGACAATAACGGTATTATATGTTCAAATATATTCAGAAAAATAGGAACCAGTAGATGTCGAGATTGATAAAGTTACCACCAAACTCCTTGCCACAGGCACGTTGCCTGATACGATGAAAGAAACAATACTATTACATCTTAGAATAAATTTAGAAAAATAAAAACACACATGTCAACTTGCGGTTTAAGTCTGAACTCGGTGAGATTTGGCCACTACCCTCTGTAGAGTATTGGGATGGAGAGTCCTGATTCAAGAGGTTTGAATAGCTTATGGGTTGGGTTCCATTGTAACTAGGGTGTTCTAGACTCCAATCTCAGTTCTTGTCAATTGTGCAGCAAGGTCACCCACTTTTATAGGCAGAAGATGGAGTTCAGCAAATGTGGTATGTGGACAGAGATGGTGTGGAAAGAACTACGGAGATGGAAGAGGGCTAGCGGTTACGTGCAGGCCAACGACTACATGTTTCTGTAATTTATGTGTCAGATGTACAATACACTTTGTAGTTTTTTATTGCCTTGTGGGTTGGCTATAGTGTTATGGTTCCACAGTTACTATTTTTTTTATGAACTGGACTTAGAATGTACCAGATAGCTGGTATGGAATATTTAATTCCCTATGGAGTGCTTATTTCCAACATTGTGGTTGCTCTAAAGGCAGTTCTATAATGCAGGATCATGTTTGGTTTTGTGGTTTAAAACTAGTACTTAACTTGATGTGGGTGCTATCACACTTGTTTGATTTATCCTAATAATTAATGGTGCTATATTCCTTTGATGTTAAACGATGCGTCCTTTGATATTGAGAGGCGTACGATGGCTTCGATAATTTTAAGATTCGCAGATCTAATTACTCAAAAGTATTCATATGGATAGCGAGTATGTGAGTGTATGTATATAAGCACCGGCCACAAAACAAGAAAAGAGCGTATCCTAAAGTATTATGCCAACCTGGCCACAAAACAAGAAAAGAGCTTATCCTGACCCAACTAACATGCCTAAAAGTATTATGCCAACCTGCCACGCCACTTGGTAATTGGCAAAGTATTCAATGTGTACCTTCCCCACCAAAAATCCTTTGGGGGCTTGTTTGGATATAGAGGGATAGGGAATAGGATATGGAAAGAGAAATCAACCAACGGCTAGGATTAAATGAGTCCAAAGAATAAATGGCTAGGATGTAATAATACCTTTTAGGGAGGGTGGGATAACCCTATCCCTATCCCACCCCATTAAACATGCCCTGGAGAAATAGACTTACGAGTCTTTCAAGAAAAACTATGCACATTTATAGTACATCTATAGATGTATATTGTAGTAAAAAATTGAGATCCAAACTCAATATTAAAAAAAATATATGAAATGACAAATTTTAGATAAGATGCACTATAAGACAAATTACTATGAATTTAGTCCTCTGGTGCATATGCATCTGAAATTTATTATTTTGATATGATTTTCCTTTTAGTAAATGAGATTGAATCTCAAATTATGCTTACAGTTTACACATATGGATATGCATAATTTTAAATCTTTTGAAGACTCCTAAGGAACTTTGAGTAAAGTGTTTTTACAATTCTACTGAGTAGAAAAGTTCTGCACTAAATATTTTTACCTCGGTAATTTCAGTCCTTCCCTACCTACTGTACTAGGCGTCTAAGCCCAACAACCATTCGGGCCATCTCTCAGGTGCTCAATCAATTCAGTTATTTAAGTTAAGCCCATGATTTTGAATTTTAATAATTGGGTTGTGCTCTGTAAAATTATCTCAATTGAACTCATGTGTCCTAGCTTGTCTGTCCTTCTGTCCTCTTTCCTCCACGAACTCGATTGAGAGACGAAGTGAATAGGTTATTATTTGCATCTACTAGCTTTGACTGTGGTAGTTGCTAAGCATATTCGTCACCGGCGGCTCTGCGGCGCATACCGCGTCACTGCATAGCGTTGCACAGGTTAAATAAACGCCAGAAATGTCAATCAGAGCTCAGCATTAAGCAAATGAGGAAACCTGATGTATTCCAACAGTTTATGTCATTGGCTCTATTTTCATTAAAAAGTATTTGGACCGGGTCACTGGTACGCATGTTTGGTCCGACGCACACCTTCTCCGGTCAGTCTTTTAGACGGCGAAGCTTTTAACTAATTTGAAAAGAATTCTCAACTTTAGTTGAGCGGTTTTAAGATCAAGGTTGAATGGCCAAAATAATTAAAGCTCTAGTTAACAGAATTTATGACTTTACAGCTCTAGTTATTGGCTCACAAAAAAAGAAGAAGATTGAAGCCACTGATTTATCTTCGAGGTGCAACTTCGACTATAGTAGCATGGGATTATAAAGGTATTTTCAAGACAATATACTCTTACCATTCATCTTTTATGTCTCCCAAGTAACTATAAAACCTTGCAAAACTATACCTATTAATAACCATTAATTTTTCAAAATTTAGAAAATCTTGGTACCACCGTCACTGATACTAAACTCATTAAAAGAACTAATTGGTAATTAAATTGTGCACTGAAGGGCTTGTTTAGCTGTACTTTGTCAACCTACCCCAATACATATATAGATTTGACTGGACTATGCTGAAAATGTAACTAGTTTTCATCCCAATATATTTTGATCGGATTTGCATAACAACATTACTTCCTCGATTCAAGAAAAGATGATCTTACAACATTCAAATTTTGTCATAAAATACTTGCCTTGCTTTAATTTCTCTTTTCTCAGTTCACATCTATCTCTACTTCAAGAACATTTTTGTCTTTTTGTCTTTTAACTTCGACGGTGGTTTTTATAGGTAAGAGATTCTAAAATATCATCTAATATGGGGCGGATGGAGCAAGTCATACTGCACATGTCCACAACATCTAAATATCTGGTCTGGTGGGTGTTGACAAAAGTGTAAAACGTTGTAAATAAACGTGGGGGACTGTCCTGTGTGAGGATTGAGAGGGATACATATACGCATACATACGTACTATCTGACGTCGCTGTGCTTTTGATGGCCACTGGTCAGCTCCCAGTTCGCCTATTTAAGCCGTGCTCCAGGGTTACCAGCGGCATAAATCCCAGAGCTTCATTCTTCTGAACGGAGAAGCCAAGTAAGGTTGAAGAAGCGCAGATATATCAAGCTAGCTGGAAGTATATAGCTTTCATGGAGCAAGCCAGCAAGACGACGACGGCCCACGGGTGGGCTGCCAGGGATGCATCCGGCCTCCTCTCCCCTTACAGCTTCTCACGAAGGTGAAGGTCTATCGATGTCTCTCTCAGTCTCACATACACTTGCGTTGTGTCTCTTTCCATGACGAACTTGCTATGCGTACGGAGCTCTGTACGACACCGCTCGTGGTACATGATCGACATTAACAGTGTTAACTAACCAGCCATGTACTCAGTACACGTATCAGACAGGCCCACACAGGAACCTTACATGACATTCGTGCTCTGCTTGATGGCGATTATTTCAGGGTTCAGCGGGACGGCGATGTGACGATCAAGGTGCTCTTCTGCGGCATCTGCCACACGGACCTCCACGTCATCAAGAACGAGTGGGGCAACGCCATGTATCCCGTTGTTCCCGGGTAATAGTCATAGCCTAACAATCATCTAATCATAGATGCTCAGATCACGATTTCTAATCATCTAACGGCGGTGAGCATGATGTCAACGCAGGCATGAGGTCGTCGGCGTCGTCACGGACGTCGGCCACGGCGTGACCAAGTTCAAGGCCGGGGACACTGTGGGCGTGGGCTACTTCGTCGACTCGTGCCGCGCCTGCGACAGCTGCAACACGGGACACGAGAACTACTGCCCCGAGCTCGTCCTCTCCTCCAACGGCGTGGACCACCATGACGCCGACGGCGCGACCACCAAGGGGGGCTTCTCCGACGTGCTCATCGTCAGCCAGGACTTCGTCGTCCGGGTCCCGGACAGCCTGCCTCTGGACGGCGCCGCGCCGCTGCTCTGCGCCGGAGTCACGGTGTACAGCCCGATGGTGCAGTACGCGCTCAACGCGCCCGGCAAGCACCTCGGCGTCGTCGGTCTCGGCGGCCTAGGCCATCTGGCCGTCAAGTTCGCCAAGGCGTTCGGCATGACGGTCACCGTCATCAGCTCGTCGCCGAGCAAGCGCGACGAGGCGCTCGGACACCTTGGCGCCGACGCGTTCTTGCTCAGCCACGACGCCGCGCAAATGAAGGCTGCAGCCGCGACGATGGACGGCATCATCGACACGGTCTCCGCGGGGCACCAGATCGTGCCGCTGCTGGCGCTGCTGAAGCCCATGGGGCAGATGGTGGTCGTCGGCGCGCCAAGCACGCCGCTGGAGCTGCCGGCGTATGCCATCATCTCCGGCGGGAAGCGGGTTGCCGGGAACGGCGTGGGAAGCATCGCGGACTGCCAGGCGATGCTGGACTTCGCAGGGGAGCATGGCGTTGCCGCTGATATTGAGGTCGTGCGGATGGACTACGTCAACACGGCGATCGAGCGGCTCGAGAAGAACGATGTGAGGTACCGCTTCGTCATTGATGTGGCGGGCAGCCAGATGGATACCGTTGCTTAGGTGTGCTCGGATGTGTGTGCGTGTGAAATTGTTTGCTCAGCTTGTGTCTTTTTGGTGGGTCCACGCGAGTCAATAAACTAGACAGGCCATATAGTCTGCACTTCTGGTATTGTATGCTTATGTATTTTTAAATTTTAAAAATTATTTATTGAAAAAGAGGATGCTAAAAACATATCCGCTATTTTTTTTTATGAATCATAGTACAGACTCAAACGGTCAGTTGTGCTAGCATTTTCAAAAGACTGAAACGTTTGAGATTGATGAGGTGATCATATATATCTTATTATCGACTGAGACATCTTGTCTAAAAGAACAATACTGTTAAATCTTGAATTGAATCTAAAAAATGGAAACTGACAGATCTTAAGATTGATAAAGTTAGTCCCAAACCTCTCGCTATCGATAGACATGTCGTCTGACAAGATAAAAGAAACAACAACTTTAAATCTTAAAATAAACGTTAGAAAAATAAAAACACAAATGTTGACAACTCGCGGATTAGACTTAAACCTAGTGAAACTCAAATCAGTTGAGCTGTGCTCAACCTTGGACTTATGGTTTTTGTAGCGTGCAAGATGCCCGGTGATGCAGTCTTTGTCTGGCTTTCTTTTCCATCCATTGTGAAATTCCAGATCTAAGGGCTGGCACTTCACAATAAGATTGGTGGTAGAGATGACCGTTGGATTTAATTGGGTTTCTCCAATTTTTATAGTTAGCAATTAAATCATAGAAGAATGTTGCGATTGTATCTTTCAATTATTTCAGACGCTTCAGAGGTATGTTGCAGTTAATCATATGGATGTTACAAAAGTAGATCAACGAATGTTGGACATGTTTACATACGTTGCAATGGTTTTAGATATATAGTTCAACCGTTTGTTCAAAAATATTTCATATGTTTCTAGAAATATCTTTTGCAATCATTTTTATCGGGGACGTTGCATGTGCCAAAATATTTTTAGCTGTTATGTAGTCTTACGTTGAAGCACACAATTTTTATGTTGCAAGAGTGTTTTTATTTGGATGTTTTATATGTTCCACACACATTGCAATTGTATGTCTCACTAGACAGTCCTACTATTGAACTACAGGCCCATTCGTGCCTAGCCACTGTGCACGATCAAGCTTATTAGAGCATGTATGTACTCCAATACTTCTCCCTCAAAGATATGCACGAATTTTAAAGCATGTAATTAAGGTAATTAATCTTTTTGCTAATTATTTTTTTATATGGGGCTTGGACCCAGCCCGTTCATCACAGACACTGAGTCCAGCCCATCCATCCCCAAAGTGAAGTCATTGTCACGGTATCATCTGTTTTCGCCCTTCCGTATGTTGCTCCATCCTTCTTTCGTCAAGGAAGGAGACGGCGCGTCGCGTCTAACACTCCTGAGCAGTGAAAACCACCTGATCGAGTGACGATGGCACCTCGGCACCACGACATGCCTAATGCTGGAGCGCCATGGATTTGAGGCGTAACAGTGACTTTACTTTGGGTCTGGATGGGTTGGACTCAGCCTGGCCCCTTTTCTTCTTATCATATCACAAGGGCGCGGCTTTGTATGGGGCTCGTACTGCAGAGCAAGTCTGGGAGTCCGTGCATCTGCTTACTTTTCATGTGTGTATAGAGATAGAAAGCGCGGGAAGAAGTTTGCCTCACTCATCTTTTTACGTACTCTAAGAATGAAAGAATGCATTCTCCGCTCTATATTCCAAAGTGGGAAAATAAAATATTCAGAAAAAAGTAAAAAAGTCTAATTAGATCTATCTTGAGTTTTTGAGAACCCCTTGAACGGGTTGGCAATGCATGGGCTTGGTCCAAGCATGGCCTAGATAGAAAGTAATTAGCAAAAAGGCTAATTATCTTAATTGGGTGCTTTAAAATTCATGCAATCTTTTTGAGGGAGGAGTATCGGAGCAGATGCCCACAATCTTATAGCTAAATAGATAACTTTTATCGCTTTTTTGGGTGTCTAGTTTCGTCGGGTTGATTGTGTTGCGTATTGACTTTGTGTGATATTGTCTTAATGCTCCTCTCGGTTCCTGCTGTTCCATAATTCTCATTACCATTAGTAAATTTATAACTTGTTAACTCTATTTTCTCTTCATGAAAAACGTAGTCGAAAAAAACTATTTAAACTATATGAAACAGTTTAATTACAAGTATCCATGATCAGGCAAAAAAAAGCCACAAAAACATAATTGTCGAATGAGAAAATCACTATAGTTTATTGAGAAGGACCTCCTTTGTTATATTGTATTTATATTAAAACTCTACAATTGGACAAGAAATCATAGAATAATGATGTGGAAATCATCCCGACGCTCAACATCCCGTTTGCTGCGAGAGTTGGGATTCCGTTCATCCGTTAGCTCGAGGGCAACATGGGTTGGCTGCTAGACGCCACGCGGTCGAAGCTCGCTTGCTTGGTACCAAGCCGATGCGGCAGCCCATTTCCACCTCTCTTGGGCTGATTTTCGCTGCATCTTAATAGGCGACAACTAGATAATCGGGCTTATAACTCCCGTTAGTCTCAACCCAGCCCGGCCGCCGCTCTTCTTGCCCGGTCGGTTCGGTGACGGGACGTCACGTCTTAAACGGTGGGCGGCTACGAGGCCACCTACATCCCCACGTCACGGTTCACAAGTAAAGTGAGCTTCCGCTTCTTCTCCGTTTCCGTCTCCGTCTCCTCCACAAGGTGCGCCAATTTTCTTTGCGGGCGTAGAAACCGAGAGGGCACACATCGTGTACATCTTCAACTTCACATTTGTTATGTAGTCTTACGTTAAAGCACACAGTTTTTATGATCCAAGAATGTTTTTATTTGGATGTTTTATATGTTCCACACACACATTGTAATTTCATGTCTCAAGTGTTTCATCTGTCTTCATACATATGTTGCAAGTGTTGGATGTTTCAAAAGCGAGTTGCATCTCCCCTCGCCCTCGGCTGCTTTTGCAATGTCTCCTCCTCCCCTTATATTGCCCCATCCTCCTTAGACTGCAGAGGGGGCACAGTGGCCGTGGAGGGGTGTGTCGTGGCCCATGGGATAATGGCGCAGACGTGAACACATGCTCTTACTTTTTCTCTGTTACGCGAGCATCCGAAGGGGGCTCGGTGGGGGATGCGGAGGGGGGCTTGACAGGGGGGCAAAGGGGCCCGGCGGCCTGGGGTGGATGAGCTAGAGTGGAGATTTTTTTTTTTTTTTTTTACTATGAAGCCATTCTGCTGCGTAGGTGTGGGAGGTGCATCTGAACACGTCTTGGATGTCGGACGTCTGGGTGCTAATATCCCCTTATATTTAATTGCTCCTGCGAACCAATTTTTTTTGGTGCAGTCCGACTACCCAAGTGCATAAATCAAACTTTCAACCTTTTCTCTCTCCCCTCGTTCGTTTTCCCTATACACTAGAGGTGCTCTTAGAAACCGACTTACCGAGATAGGTTGTTGTCGATACGGGACGTAGACGGCTACTCACCAGCACGGCTTCCGTCAGGACAAGAGCAAGAAGGACGGATCTGAGTAGAATACGGACCATCCTAGTTAGACGAATAGAAAGTAACCTCTCGTAATCGAAACAGAACACTTCCTATGGATCCGACTAGGACTAGAAACCATAGCTCTGGCTCTTTTCCTCTTATAAAAAGGAGTCAGAGCACCCTCTTTTGTAACGGACGAATAACATACGATCAGACATCAATCCAACGCAAAAGGCCAAGGCCGACTGGAGTAGAGCTTTTACTCGACGACGAGGGCTCGAACCAGGATAAACCGCGGTGTCTCTCTTGCGTGAAACCGCCGAAGTTCTAGTCGTTCGCCGAGGTCCGAATCAACTGCTGCGGGAACCCCGTGGCAGGCTATCGGTGGTCAAACACCGACAGCTGGCGCGCCAGGTAGGGGCTTTCGGCGAAATCAACGTCAAAGGCTCGACGGACCTACATATGATGATTTTTTCGGCGGGATCAACCTTTGTTTTCGGAAGCTGGGTCTGCAAAGCAGACGAACAAGGAATTCTCCATGGTCGACTACTTCGAGAACCCGAGCCGAAGATACAAGAAATTTTTTCAAGACTCAAGCGCACAGAGGAAGCTGAAGACCCAAAAATACAAGACAAGCCGAGTTCTTTTCACTACGGTTTCAACAACTCGGCACGAATATATCAGAATATCACTCAGAAAGCAATGGAATCTTACAACCTCAAACAATGGGACATCTTCAAACAAGATAAGTACTCTACCTTCCTTCCTTTTCAATACGGTAAACCTCTAGAAGGAGAACTCGACCATCCACCCAATATGCGCAAAGAAGTCTTCATGATAAGACAACCTCTAGTACCACCAGTCCAACCCGACTACAGATCTTCAGAAAAGTCAGAAGCTGATATTCCAGCAAATTCCATCACAAGAGAAGGAGAGACCGACCCTTTAAAGTGCGAGAGAGAAAGAAGAAACAAGAAAAAAGGAGGAAGAAGGAACCGAAGTTCATGAACGAAGAGAAGCATGGCGCAAGTATGAAGAAGAGCTAGCCGAGTACAATCAGAAAAGAGCTGAGAAAGAAGCCGAGGAAAGACGAACCGCGGCAAGGACAAGGCTTGATCCTATCAACAAGATACAAGAGTTAATTAATGAAATTGACGCCATACAACGACCAAGTGAAGAACAAGCCAGGCTTAGAAGTCTACTCAGTGATACCGCGCAAAGGATACAAGACGACCGAGTAGCTCCCCGACACGTACCATCCGAGCAGACAAGTCAAAGAACTCGGAGGATTTCCGCTTTCGAAAGATTATCAACTCCAAATTATGAGAGAAGAGCTCAACCTCATCACGATTGGACAGAAAAAACAGGGGAAAATAGGGGAAGATCTCCAACACCACCTAGAAGTCCCCCGGGATTATTTCGAGATACGACGACCCAAAGCGATTCAGACTATAGACCGAGAAAAAGTACCCGACAGATTTCCTTGCTTGCAGCAGAAGACTACTCACAATCAAACTACCTCACAAATTCAAACCATCCAATCATTCAAAATATGATGGCAAGATCGAGCCAATGCAATGGCTTAGGATTTATTCTCAATCTATAGAACTAGCGGGAGGCGATGACGATATAAAAGCCTTATTTTTCCCAATGGCCCCGGAAACATTACCACTCCGGTGGTTCGATAAGTTACGACCGGATCTATCAAAGCATGGGGGCGACCTCCAAAAAGCCTTTTGCGAGAATTTTGCGGGGATCTTGATCCACCCAATAACGCAAGCCGAGTTGAAAGGTTTAAAGCAAAATCCGGGAGAAAGCCTCGAGACTTCTATAGAAGATTTGGAGAACTCGAGCACAAGTACACGACATCACCGAGGAAGTAATAGAAGCATTTTCATACGGCTTAAAAAGTAAGATGGATGTTTCACGACTTACGTAAGGAAAACCCTCGGACAAACGAGGAGTTCAAAAGAACGATTGAAAAGATGATTACAGCAGAAGAGAAGACAAGAGAAAGATTTCCGGACAAACGTAAAACAACTCGAGAAAGGAGAAACAACACGCACGTAAGAAACAACTCGAACGATCAAAACAACACAAGATGGAACAACCAAAACAACTCGGGTTATCAAGACAACTCGAGATACCAAGACAACTCAAGAAGATGGAATATTCAAGACAATGACAAGAATTCCACAACAAAAAAGAGATATTCGACAACATGGTGGCATCCACCGAAAAAAGAAAGAAATTCTACCCGGCAAGAAGATTTGAAGACCTCGAAAACATGAAATGCATCTATCATCCAACAGGAATCCACCCAATGGGAGAGTGTCGCATCTTTCAAAAAAAAATATATGAGAAAGGACAAACAAGACAAGGAAGAAAACAAAGAGAAGAAAGAAGAAGACAACACGGCCCGATAACGGTTTTCAAAATCCTAGAGAACAAAAGTAGACGTAATATTCTCGGGAGTACCTGGTTCTAGGAGCAAACAAGAAGATAAGCTTGCTTGGCGAACAATCATGGCAGCAGAGCCGGCCAACACCCAGATATTTAAACCGGTCACAATATCCAATTCAGTTCTCACGGGAAGACCAATGGACAAGTGTTGGGAACGCGCGGGGGCTATATCCATTAGTACTCGGACCAACAATTGCCGCCATAACAATAACCAAAGTACTCATCGATGGGGGGAGCAGGACTCAACATCATATTTGCAGACACTCAAGAAGAAAATGGGAACCGAATTCTCAAAAATGATCACACCTACAAGCGTACCTTTTTATGGGATAATACAGGGAGACCAGCTATGCCTCTCGGACGAGATAACACTTCCAAGAACATTTAGAACTCCCACAAATTACGGGGACGAGCTCATCAAATTTGAAGTTGCAGATTTTGAATCATCATATCATGCGATATTAGGAAGACCAGCGCTAGCAAAATTCTTGGCAATACCACACTATCCATATCTACTACTCAAGATGCCAGGACCTCACGGAGTACTCTCTCTCAGAGGAGACCTAAAAAAGAGCATACGAATGCGATGTACAAGCAATACAAATATCCTTAAAAGTATAAGGTGAAATCAACTCGGCGTGCTTGAGAAATAAGAACGTAAGAACCTGGAGATACCGGCCAAAAAACAAAGTACACTCACCACGGTGAGGGAGAGGGCACCAAAAAGATTGATCTAGGGACAGGTGATCCATCAAAAGGCGCCACAATCGGCCAAGCACCGCCTATCAAATAGGAACTCGCGCTCACCAACTTCTTTACGGGACAACAAGGATATATTTGCTGGAAACCAGCCAGATATGCCCGGGGTCCCAAGGGAGTTGGTCGAGCACAAAATTGAAGTCAACAAAGGAGCAAGACCGATCAAACAAAGACTACGACGTTTTTCACCGGACAAAAAGGAAGCAATAAAAAAGAAATAGCCCGACTACTAGCGGCGGGGTTCATTAAAGAAATCTTACATCCGCATGGTTGGCAAATCCGGTTACGGTACACAAAAAAGAACACAGATGAATGGCGTATGTGTGTCGACTACTACAGACCTCAACAAACATTGTCCAAAGGACCCTTTTGGATTACCAAGAATTGATCGGATAGTGGATTCAACGGCGGGATCAGCTCTATTATCCTTTCTAGATTGCTACTCAGGATATCACCAGATTGCACTAAAAGAAGAAGACCAAAGCAAAACTTCTTTCATTACACCTTTCGGCGCCTATTGTTTACAAAACAATGTCTTTTGGACTCAAAAACGCAGGAGCAACATACCAAAGAGCAATCCGGACTTGTTTGGGAGATCAAATTGGAAAGAACGCGGAAGCATATGTAGATGACGTAGTCGTCAAAACAAAGAACCCGCATTCTTTGATTGAAGATCTACAACAAACTTTCAACAATCTCAAAAGATGGAAGTGGAAACTTAACCCCAACAAATGTGTATTTGGCGTATGTTGACGGTCACTAAGTCTAAATTTTATACCGTCAACAATGGCTCTTGAAAAGGCAATAGTAGACTAATAGAGGTTATATCTGACAAATTCCACGAGTTTTGTTGATTTGTGAGATTTCCAGGGGATTTTCTAGAAAAAGCTAAAAGAAGGATTTTAATGCAAATTTACCACGAAACTTAACCGCGACGCAACTACATCACCAGATGGTTCAGGAAGACTCGAAGACACCGAAGAAGCGGGGCCCGGCCCGCCACCAGTGGGGCCGGCCGGCCCCACTATGTGGCCGGTCGGGCCCTAGGGTTCCGGCGGCGCCCCTTCCAGAATCTTCCTCCCGCCGCCTAGGGTTTTCATCTCCACCGTTGGCTGCGTCGGTTTGATCCTACGGCGTGCGTGTACTCCACCGGGCTATAAAAGGAGGGGTAGACCCCCCTTCAAGACACCAATTCATTCCTCCTGCTTCATTCGTCAAGAGTAGTCAGAAGTTAGGGTTTCCAGAGATTAGAAGTAGAGCTCTAGTTCTTCAAGTTCTTAGTTTAGTTGTCTAGCAAGATTCAAGTAGAGATCGGGCGCTCCGCTCGGGATTCCAGATCTGTCTACTAGAATTTGGTAATTTTATCTTGTATTTCATTATGACTTTGCTCTACTTTAATATATTGCTACTTATTCAGTTCTTAGTTTATTCTAGTTGCACATTTGATATAGATGTAGTTTATGATGATTATTGTTATATGATCGTAAAGCGCCTGATTCAATACTCGAGTGAGTCAGGTGGTGCGCATTATGTAGACGTGGTGTCTAGATATATTGTGTACCTACGGAGGCACCCTGATGTGCCGGGTCGTGTGGTAGTCCGCGCAGGTGACAGCTGCGTTGGTTCCTCTGTAGTCCACCCCCCGTATGTAGGACTAGCCGAGCATGGTCGCGAAGGAGGTGACCGTTGTGTCTTAATATCCTCATTAGTTGATGCTCCTTATGATGTCTTCTGATTTTATTGCACTATAGATGAAAATGTGTGGCATGCGTAGGCTGTAGACTTTATATTAGCAATTACATAGGTTTCTTTATTTCTAACTGAACCTCTAGATTGCTTTACTACATTAGAGAGTCTCTATATTCTAGCTCTGGAATACCATTTATCTTAATTACTCATTTATCATTTATCGTTACTGTTGACTAGTTATTGCTAAGGCATTGGTGTATTAGGTTATGATAGGGTTTATCTATTTATTATTCTTAATCCTTAAAAGTTCCTCCTCCTAATAAGTAGAATGCTGCTTTATCCTTTTGGCATAAAAATAAATCAACGATATTCGGAATACTTCCTCTGGGTGAAATGCTACAACGGGAGAATTATCTGTGCGCTTGCGGATATATTCTATTTAGAGTCATGCGTGTAGATTATTTTTATCCTTGGTTTTTGGCATCATGTTAGGGATGACAACTTAATGTGAAGTGATGTTAAAAATACCAACAAGCATTTTCTGGCGCCGTTGTGAGGGAATGGCAATTTTATTTATTAGGATAATTTATTAGGATTATTGATTCGCGGGATATACATATTTTTCTAGAATTTTATAATGAGTAAACCTTTATGGAAAACAAATATATTAAAATCATATTTAGATCATAACCTTTTTTTTTAGCAGGCTTACCCATATTTTATTTAGAAAATCTTATAGGGTAAGTGCAGGATTGGTTGTAGAATTTTAACTCTTATCGGGAACAACCATAGGAAGAAGGGTCTTACATCATTTCGAGAAGCAATGGCCGAAAAGACTTCTGCGTGAATTCTACGCTCCAAGCACCGAGAATATTCGCGTAGGTCCAACTTTCGACACCTTTGACATTGGAGAACATGATTATGAGATCAAG
The DNA here is from genome assembly GCA_015844335.1 of Chrysopogon serrulatus. Classification (NCBI taxonomy): domain Eukaryota; kingdom Viridiplantae; phylum Streptophyta; class Magnoliopsida; order Poales; family Poaceae; genus Chrysopogon; species Chrysopogon serrulatus. Next base: position 113,724 of record JADLZL010004007.1, read on the forward strand.
CCAAGCCTCATCAAAATGGTGCAAGTTATCATATTTAGTGGAAAGAAGGATGAAGATGCTATTGCTCATGCAGAATTTTTCGGAGATTGGCAACACCATTGACATTCAAGGCATTCCTCAAGATGTCGTGCTACTTCGTTTATTTCCTTTCTCATTAGAAGGAAGAGCGGCAATGGTTTTATCGAGTAAAGATCAAGTCAAGACATGGGGAGAATGTTCGAAAGCTTTCCTAGAGAAGATTTTACCAATAGGCCGAACGAATATCTTAAGAGGGAAGATTTGAGAATTCTTTTCGGCCAGAAAAGGTGAACCTATTCGTAAGCTTGGGAACGTTTTCAAGGATACATATCAGATTGCCCGCATCATGGAATGGAGAAGTGGTTGCTCATGCAAATATTCTATTATGGACTAACCCAAAGATCATGTGAGCAATTGGACGCCACTGCTGAAGGATCATTTATGTCACTCACCCCTGGAAGAGCTGAAGCAATTATGGTAAGGATGGCAGAAAATCAGAATTGGACATTCAACACCCAGACATGCCATGAAAGTGAGGAAGTTCCAGAGGAGTTGAGTGCAATATCAACCAAAATGGATGTATTATTGAATTGGCTAGAGCAGAGGGCTAATTACAAAAGAGATCGTCAGGCAATTCAAGATATATTCAAAGATCAATATGAAGAAGATATTAGTGCAATCATCAAGAAGCAAGGATGGAGTCAACCTCAGGCAACAAGACAAGGTAAGTACCAAGGTAACTATAATTCTTCAAATCAAAGACAACCACCCTTGAGAGAATTAATATTAGAACAAGCTAGAATCAATGAGAGTATTTATAAGAAGCTTCCTTTTAATGATGAAATGTTAGAAGGAATTAATTCAAAATTAGATAATTTTTCTCTAGCAGTTAAAGAGCAAATAATATTTAATAAAAAGATAGAATCACAAATTACACATTTAGCTTCTACCCCATGCGCCACTAATCATGAACCGATTAAAGGAATATCTACTAGAGGAGGTAAGGTTACACGTGATCCACCTTACCCGAGAAGGGGCACGTAGACCTTCACTCACAAAGTGCGTATAGACAAGGAGGCTGAAAAGAATACTAGAGAAAAAGAAGCGTAAGCACCCCTACCAACAAATGATCCGCAAGAGCCCGAATTAACGCAAGACTTGAAGATACCACTATCCTACCGTTCCCACAAAGGAGGAGGAGTATCTCCACCGATGATCGGTTCAAGAAGTTTGTAGAGATTATACAAAAATTATATATCAACATTCCGTTGTTAGATGCTATGCAGGTACCCACATATGCAAAGTACCTTCGATCCATCCTCAACAACAAGGGACCACTACCCTCTACCGAAGTCATCAAGCTAACAGAGGCGTGCGGTGAGGCAATCCTACATTCTTCACCTATCAAGAAGAAGGATCCGGGATGTCCCACTATTGATTGCTCTATAGGCAACCGGATGTTTGAGAACGCCTTGTGTGATCTTGGAGCAAGCGTCGGCGTCATGCCCAAGACGGTCTTCGACAAACTCAACTATTCCCCGCTCACTCCAACAACAATGTGCTTACAACTAGTCGACCAATCGGTCCGCTACCCCTGCAGGGATAGCAGAAAATATTCGGTAAAAATCCGTGACTTTTTCGTTCTGTAGATTTCGTGGTACTTGACATGCGGGGAAGAGAGGAAGATACCTCTTATCCTTGGGACGACCATTCCTAAACACCGCAAATACGACCATCAACGTTGGAGCTGGAGAAATTATATTCACCATTAACGGGCAAGAAGAGCGATTTGCATTCAGGCCAAGACCCGAGCAATGCAAGACTCTGAAGGATCAAGAAGGGCAAGATGCATCAACATCTCCGACCGCGGAGATCAATCATAAAAAATTAATTTAACTAGAGAAGTCCAAGTCGGTGGACTTTAAAAACCCCGAACCTTCGCCGGGAGGTAACTCGGTAGTTATCAGTAATTTAAATTCTCGCATTAACTAGCATATTTATTTTTCCTACCAATTAAATTATTAAAATAATAATAATAATAAGCATGCCATATATAAATCCAAGCCCCATGAAATTATGACTAACGGAGTAATTTACCGTGGTGGCGTAAAAATTATAAAAAAAATACTATCGTTGTAATTCTAATTTTTTCGTGGATTCATAAAAGTAATTTAGTTTTTTCATTCTTGTGACATTATACGGTATAAATATGAGAAGACATGTGGGGCCCACACACATCACCTCACATCATCTCACACCCACCAATTATTCACCACATCCAAAAATTTCAATTATCACACTCATTCACATGCACCCACCTCCATCTATGTCTGCCACCGAAAGGAGTACCTAGGGAGTAGGGAATTGATCACATACATGCCAAAGAGGACACTAGAGAAATGAGAGAGCACCCGAAAAGGTGGGCCGGCCGGCCCCATCACCACGCCGGCCGGGCCCCATCATCTCCTCTCGCCTCCAACTTGTCACACCCCCTCACTCGTTCACTCCAAGTCCAGAGAGCTCTGCTCCACGGCCAGTTACAACTACGACATTTCATTCTTCCAAATCACTCATTAATTAGCAAGAAAAAGAGAAAAGAAAAGAGAGAGAAATCAATTTGCAAGATCATCATCGGGACTCCCTCTTCTCTCTCCCCCTTTGATTTGCTAATCCTAATCACTTTTTTGTGTTCATCGTGTTCTTGTTGTTCTTGCCGTGTTCTTCGTGTTCTTCATTCTACAGGCAAGATGAATCGAAAAGTTGGAGGTGCACTCAGGAGCATCAAGAGGACACTCTCATTCCGCAGCATCCGAAGCCGTTCGTCATCTCAAGCACCTTCGTTTGCCGGCTCCGGAATGGACGTAGACCCTCCATCACCTCCCCGAGCAACATCAATCATCATCCTCTTCCCCACAGGAAGAGAGGTATGAACTAACAAACCTTAATCAAATTCTATTACCACTTAGACCTCAAATAGAAATATTCAATGTGGTAAAGACAAAAGAGTTCACTCATACTCCAACATTTGATGACAATTTGCTCGTTGAAACCGGAATGGATTCTGAATTTGAGCTTATTTTTAGAATGATTGGATGGGAAGATGCATGGGAAATCACTGAGCAGGGTAGCAAGTTACTCACCATAGAATTTATTAGCTCCCTAGACTTTGATGATGATTATGTTCGGTTTAGAATGTTCAACAAGCCTTTTACTCTCACATGGAAAAATTTCAGTTTAGCACTAAGATTTTCTGAGCAGTGCATAGTGAATATAGCTGATGTTCTTGGAGATTTTAATAAAGATGATTTTTGGGAGAGCATCACTGCTAAGAAACCGGAACGCAAACAAAAATATACCACTGAAGAAGTCCATAACCCAACACTGAGATTCATGCTAAAATGGCTAGCTTTTACTTTCTTTCCTAGAGAGGAATTAAATACCATTAGACAGGATGAGTTACATTTATTATACATCATGATTAAAAAGAGAAAAGCATCCCCTGTAAAATTAATGTTGAGCTACTGGAAAACCGTACCTCCTATGAGAAAGTGCAGCATTTCATTCACATCTTGGATTACACGCCTAGCTACAAGATTAGATTTATTGTCCAATGCTACACTCACTTTTATTACTGGTGCCCGAAGAGTTATTGGATATGACTTTTTCTTTCGTGCTCACATGGTGAAACGCCGAAATAACAAGATAATCATGATCTATAAAAATTATCCAAATGAGTACGAGTTGCCCGAACGGGATTTGGGGATTTATTACGTTGACAGTTTTACTTTTTCCAGACCGCTAACATTGGCGTGTGTCCATCAAGACGCATCAACAGAGTACCCGGGATCTGGTACACTTTGGGGACCGACACAAAGCACCATCGGGACCAGCTCATTTCCATTACACTAACTTTGATGAACCGGGTGCATATCATGAGCCACATCGGCCGTGGTCCACCCACCCAAGGTTGGGAGGACCAACCCACTCATCATCAAGGAGAGTCGTCTACATCCACGGGATGGGGAACATTCCCCACACACGGGGAGCCGAAGATCGGGGACAAGATTATCGAGAGAGGACGTGCATCATTCTCTCAGGCGCGGGAACATGGAGTACACCACCGGTGGACCGTGCCGTACCATGCATGCACCACAAATAATTACATGCCGCCTCCCCGAAAAGCATTTTAGCACTCCTATTAATGATTATCCTGCTATGTCTACATTTTTTTTGCTAACCTCCAGCAGGGGCATCGGGCGACAAATGAGACCTTGCACCGACATGAGCATGGTGGTGGCAACACCAGGTTGACAACAAGGCTTCATCGGCACAGCACGATGGCAAAGACCGGGCAAACCAGGCGATTCGAAAGGTTACATCATGGACAGCAGCACATACAAATCGGAGTAGAGTACCTAATAGACCAATTGGGGTATCCACCACCGCCTCCACCACATTATTGAATACGGCAACATGCAGCTTGGGGGAGAGCCCCCGCGAGGTGAGCATCATCCACCTCTGTATATACTTTACCTTTTAGTATTTAAACTATATCTACTTTTCGGTATTTAAATTCTGTCATTAGAATAGTTAGAATTTGTCTTTAAATTCTGTACTTATTCAAAAAAAAAATCTGCAATTACTTAGCATCTGAAATTAAAATCTGTCTTTGAATTATATGAAGTTTATCTACACCGAGAATTTATTCTCGAAACTTGATATCTGTGGGTAGCATAAAACTTGTGATTCAGTCTAAGTAATTGATAGATATGATATAAAAAAAGGTTTGAGCTAGTATATGTTTCATTCTAAGTGATAGCTAAGCTCCAGATATTTTGCAAAGAATTAATTAATCAATCTGGTAATTTATCCTACTAATATGGTTTGAGTAGATTACTCTGTTATGTATTCATGATTGAATCCACACACACAAGAGTTTTGCTCTCTAACAATTCTCTCTTAGAAGTCAAAGAGAGTGTGGGTTATAACAATTAAAAGATGCCATACCAAAGAAGTATGAGCCCAAAAGATGCCATATCAAAAAAGGTATGAGCCAAATCAAAAGAAAGAGAGTAAAACAATGGGTGCAAAGACACTTCGCCTGAGAGAGAAAAAATGGGTACAAAAAGTATCCATTTGGGAGATAGCCCACACTTCTCGAGAAAAGACAAAGAAGAGAGAATATTGCAAAAGAGCTGGAAATAAATGTTTTAATCACTAGCACATTCAATCATGATGTATAGCTTGAGTAGTCCACTCTCATCTTATTAGTAAACTCTCATGGTTTCCAAGATAATAACCTATACAAGCTCAAAAAAAAAACCTCTAGAGTAGTGCTTAAGCAAAGAATGAAATATATGCAGTGCTTGCTTGATTATTCTATCTTTCAATCACCCAAGATTTAATTAAAAGTTTGATAAGCCCCATAGTCAAAAGGGTATAAGGATAAGTTTGAAAGATAGATTAATGAATTATGATTTGGAGAAGGATTTTTTTTCTTCGATGCTAAAATATTTGTTGCTATAATATGAGATACCCTGGAAGTACTATTTCAAGTCAACTTTGCTAAGGGACTAGCAAAGACTTAGCTTGGGGGTAATTGTTGACGGTCACTAAGTCTAAATTTTATACCGTCAACAATGGCTCTTGAAAAGGCAATAGTAGACTAATAGAGGTTATATCGACAAATTCCACGAGTTTTGTTGATTTGTGAGATTTCAGGGATTTTCTAGAAAAAGCTAAAAGAAGGATTTTAATGCAAATTTACCACGAAACTTAACGCGACGCAACTATATCACCAGATGGTTGGGGAAGACTCCAGAAGACACCCGAAGAAGCGGGGCCCGCCGCCGCCACCGGGGGGGCGGCCGGCCCCACCATGGGGCCGGTCGGCGCCCTAGGGTTGCCCGGCGCCCCCTTCCAGAATCTTTCTCCCGCCGCCTAGGGTTTTCATCTCCACCGTTGGCTACGCGTCGGTTTGATCCTACGGCGTGCGTGTACTCCAGGGCTATAAAAGGAGGGGGTAGACCCCCCCTTCAAGACACCAATTCATTCCTCCCTGCTTCATTCGTCAAGAGTAGTCGAAGTTAGGGTTTCGAGAGAGATTAGAAGTAGAGCTCTAGTTCTTCAAATTCTTAGTTTAGTTGTCTAGCAAGATTCAAGTAGAGATCGGGCGCCCGCCGGGATTCCAGATCTGTCTACTAGAATTTGGTAATTTTATCTTGTATTTCATTATGACTTTGCTCTACTTTAATATATTGCTACTTATTCAGTTCTTAGTTTATTCTAGTTGCACATTTGATATAGATGTAGTTTATGATGATTATTGTTATATGATCGTAAAGCGCCTGATTCAATACTCGAGTGAGTCAGGTGGTGCGCATTATGTAGACGTGGTGTCTAGATATATTGTGTACCTACGGAGGCACCCTGATGTGCCGGGTCGTGTGGTAGTCCGCGCAGGTGACAGCTGCGTTGGTTCCTCTGTAGTCCACCCCCGTATGTAGGACTAGCCGAGCATGGTCGCGAAGGAGGTGACCGTTGTGTCTTAATATCCTCATTAGTTGATGCTCCTTATGATGTCTTCTGATTTTATTGCACTATAGATGAAAATGTGTGGCATGCGTAGGCTGTAGACTTTATATTAGCAATTACATAGATTTCTTTATTTCTAACTGAACCTCTAGATAGCTTTACTACATTAGAGAGTCTCTATATTCTAGCTCTGGAATACCATTTATCTTAATTACTCATTTATCATTTATCGTTACTGTTGACTAGTTATTGCTAAGGCATTGGTGTATTAGGTTATGATAGGGTTTATCCATTTATTATTCTTAATCCTTAAAAGTTCCTCCTCCTAATAAGTAGAATGCTGCTTTATCCTTTTGGCATAAAAATAAATCAACGATACTGAATACTTCCTACGGGTGAAATGCTACAACGAGAGAATTATCGTGCGCTTGCATGGATATATTCTATTTAGAGTCATTACGTGTAGATTATTTTTATCCTTGGTTTTTGGCATCATGTTAGGGATGACAACTTAATTTGAAGTGATGTTAAAAATACCAACAGCGTATCATCAGGGCAACTACTCAGATTTCTGGTCAGCCAAAGAGGAATTGAAGCAAGGACAAAACAAATCAAGGCAATAACCGACATGGGCCCACCAGCAGATATCAAGGATCTATAGAAACTAACAGGTTGCATGGCAACACTCAACAGATTCATCTCCAGACTGGGGGAAAAAGGCTTACCTTTTTTCAAATTATTAAAGAAAACCGACAAATTTACCTGGAACGAAGAAGCACAAGAAGCCTTCGACAAGCTAAAAGCATACATCAGCACATCTCCAGTATTAGTACCACCAAAGAAAGACGAAGACCTCATACTCTACATCACCGCAACTACTTGATGTAGTTAGCACGGCTATTGTGGTCGAAAGAGAAGAACAAGGACACATCTACAAAGTACAAAGGCCAAGTATACTACATAAGTGAAGTACTCACAAGTATCAAAAGTGAGATATATCCTCACGTGCAAAAACTACTCTACGCAATCCTTATAACTTCAAGGAAGCTCGGGCATTATTTTGAAGGTCACAAAGTAGTCGTCATAACAGATTTTCCACTCGGAGACATCCTAAGAAACCGAGAGTCAACGGGACGAATTTCAAAATGGGCGATTGAACTCGGAGCACTCAAGATAGAATTCACACCAAGAAAGGCAATCAAATCTCAAGCATTGTCCGACTTCATTGCGAGAATGGACTGAAATACAACAACCTACTCCAAACGCCATCCTAGACCATTGGAAAATGTACTTGATGGATCTCTAAAACTAGGAGGGGGGAGCGGGGAGTACTACTTATCGCACCCGATGGAAAACAACTTCGAGATATGTTCTTCAAATTCTATGGCAAGCTACCAACAATGAAGCAGTAGTACGAAGCACTCATCCACGGCCTACAAGTGGCAACATCACTTGGAATCAAAAGATTACTAGTCTACGGAGATTCAGCAGTAGTAATCAACCAAGTCAATAGAGAATGGGATTGCACCAAGGAAAACATGGATGCCTATTCTTGCAGAAATCGAGAAAGCTTGAGAAGAATTTTCAAGGTCTAGAAATACATCATATATTACGAGATTCAAATGTTGCGGTGATGTGTTAGCCAAACTAGGCTCGAGATAGGGCAAAAGTACCCGCTGGAGTTTTTGTAAAAGAATTAAACAAACCATCTATCAAGTCAGGAAAAAAAAGAAGACGAGAAGAAGAAGACGAGCAAGAGCAAATTCTAATGATCAGCCTGAGACAACTCAACATGGATGCAAGTATTCATAGATTACATCAAAAAAAGAAGTTACACGGAAATAAAGCGAAGCAACTTGGGTAATCAGACGAAGCAAAAACTACGTCTTAGTAGGAAATAATCTTTACAAAAGAGCAGCTTCATCGGGCGTATTATTGAAATGCGTATCAACAACGAGGGGAAAGAAATATTACTAGAAATGCACTCGGGATCTGCGGGAATCATGCATCTTCAAGGACACTAGTCGAAAAAGCTTTTCGATCAGGATTCTATTGGCCAACAAACATTAAAAGACGCCGAAGAACTAGTCAAATACTTGCAAAAACTGTCAAATGTTTGTAGGACAAGCACACGTTCGACTCACAATCTAATATGCATCCCACCAAAGCATGGCCGTTCTCATCTTTGGGGGCTTGATCAAGTCGGACCACTTAAGAAATCCAAAGGAGGGTTCGAGTACATCTTCGTGGCCATCGACAAGTTCACCAAGTGGATAGAATACAAATCGTTAGTAAAATATAGCTCAGCCAAAGTACAAGAGTTCATCCAAGAAATTATGCACAGATTTGGGATGCCAAACAGAATAATTACAGACCTAGGATCACCATTCACAGCTAATGAATTCAAAAGCTAGGCTCAAGACTGCGGATTTAGCATTGACTATGCATCAGTAGCCCATCCTCAAGCAAACGGTCAAGTAGAAAGAGCCAACGGACTCATCTTGGCAGGATTAAAACCAAGACTATATGAAGACCTCAAAGATTACGGAGCAAAATGGATAGATGAACTACCCAAAGTAGTCTGGGGATTAAGAACTCAAATAAGCAGAGCAACTGGTTACTCACCTTTCTTCCTAGTATACGGATCAGAAGCCGTACTACCAGCCGACTTGATCTGGACATCTCCCAAAATTGAGCAATATAACGAAGGAGAAGCATAGGAAACCGGGAGACTAGAAATCGGCGGCTTAGAAGAAGTCGAGTCAATGCAACACTACAATCGGCAAGATACATGCAAGGACCGAGAAGATATTACGACAAAAGCGTTCAACCAAGAACCTTACAAGCCGGCGATCTAGTTCTCGAGGAAAATACAAAAACCGGATGGAAGACACAAACTACTCGGCCCATGGGAAGGTCCCTTCATAGTAACAAAAGTAACAGGACCCGGGATCCTACGAACTAATGATGAAGATGGAGTCCCAATAAAAATTCATGGCACATCTCTCAATTACGACGATTTTACGCCTAGAAAAAAAAAAAAAGACATGTACTACTTCCTTCAACAAAGATTCATAAGAAAGATTACTGATATTTCAGCTCCTTTTTGAAACCGGACCCGACTTCTAGAATACGGAACTCGAGTAAAGACCTACGGTCCAAAAAGCACTCAACTTCCCGGCCAAACCCCGATGAGAGCAAAAAGCGCTCGACCCCCCAGGCAAACCCCGATGAGAGCAAAAATCGCTCAACCCTCCGGGCAAACCCCGATGAGACCAAAAAAGCGCTCGACCCCCCGGGCAAACCCCGATGAGAGCAAAAATCGTTCGATCCCCCGGGCAAACCCCGATGAGAGCAAAAAACGCTCGACCCCCCGGGTTGTTTTCACAACACCGATGAGAGTACGGCTAAAGAAGTCAACACTCGGCCTATTCTAGCTCCTTTTTCAGGACTAGATGAGAGCAAAAGAAAGCTCGACTGTCCCGACTTCTAGATAAAAGGAACTCGGATGAGGGCCTACGGTCCGAATTATTCGTTGAAGTGCAAAATGGCTACAACCTAGCCTGAGCCCAACTATTCCGGGTTGTTTTCACAACACCGATGAGAGTACGGCTAAAGAAGTCAACACTCGGCCTATCCTAGCTCCTTTTCAGGACTAGATAAGAGCAAAGAGAAAGCTCGACCTGTCCCGACTTCTAGATAAAAGAAACTCGGATGAGGGCCTACGGTCCAAATTATTCGTTGAAGTGCAAAATGGCTACAACCTAGCCTGAGCCCAACTATTCTGGGTTGTTTTCGCAACACCGATGAGAGTACGGCTAAAATAAAGTCAACACTCGCTCTATCCTAGCTCCTTTTCAGGACTAGATGAGAGCCAAGAGAGAAACTCGACCTATCCCGACTTCTAGAGAAAAAAGAACTCGGATGAGGGCCTACGGTCCGAACTAATCATTAAAGACGGCTACAATATTAACTATTCTCAGATGGATCCACAACGCCAAAAGGAGTACAACAGATAACAAAATATTTAAACATTTCAACACAACAAGATATTTGGACAAGATTCAAGAAAATTTATCTGAGAAGACATCAAAGTTTCATTACAAACAAAAGTTTACTACTGATGATCATCACCATCATCAGCACGCACTGGCGTAATCTCTACAAGATCGGTAAACTCGAGCTAACGGGAAACGGCACTTCGGACTCGAGAGTGCTTGTTCATCCTCGGGGAGTATGGGTCCCATCCATCACCCTATCAAGAGGAAAGTTGGGATCAACTACTCGGACGCGAGCCAAGACACCACGAGCGCCAAGCAACACTTTGCATCCTTGGCAAAATTGATGGTCCGCTCGGTCGGTCGAGGGAGGAACCGAACCCAGGTTAGACCAACATCTTCGGGCCTCCTCAGCATAGTGGCAAGACCTTGCACAGAACTCAGCAAGGTTGACCACCTGTCTTCTGAAGCCTTCAGACGGGTGGACAAGTCTTCAATCGATGCCTTAGCCTGCAAAAGATCTCGATCAGCACCACGCCTAATCAGCCGAGCTCAGGCTAAAGTTTCTTCAGCATCCGCCTTTACCTTCTCCGAGTCATTACGGAAGGTTTTCACTTCAAGCTTCAAAGCTTCAGTCTCTTCCGAGTACTTTTTCTTCAAAGTTGCAAAAGAAAGCAGAAAGAAGTCAGAGAAAAAGCAGTGACAAAACTATACGCAACAAAAATTTACAAGTACCTTGGAGATCCCGAGAAGCCTTCTTCTCGGATTCAACAGCAGCAACAACCTGAGCTCTCAGGGCAGTCTCCGAAGACTGACGTCCTCGACGCTCCTCATCAAGCGACAGCCGTAGAGAGGCCAGCTCATCCAACAACTTCTTTTGGGACTCAGACGAGCCAAAAAAGAGGTCAGAATCACTGACATACTCCTGCACATAAAAAAAACAAGGATAAGAAAAAAGACAAGACAGAAAATAAAGCAAACAAATCATCCTACCTGGAATTATTCAGTAAAAGACTTGAATCCAGCCTCAAGCTTCTTAAGGCGGGAACTCGGATTGAAGTCTTCTTCCAGATCCTGCATCAGCTTTAAATCACGAACAGAATTCTAAGGAGCATAAGAAGGAGACAAAGAAGGAGAATTCCCAACCCTAGAAGAAGTCAAGGGTTGGGCAAGAGGCAACTCTTTTGCTACAAAAGCAGTCGACTCAACCGCCTGCGCAACCAGCAAAGAAGAAGTCCCAGCAGCAGAAGATGAAGCCACCACTGGGACAGAATCCACAGTTGGATGAGGATCAGGCACAGACGCCTGACCCATAGCTCCAACACTCACGGTCTTCTCAGAATCAGAAGCCGAAGCTAAAGACCTACAAGAACAAAAGAAGCTAAAAACAAATGATACCAAAAGGAAGAAAAGAAGTCAGCACTTACCTAGGAGCACGACGAATAGCAAGTCGAGGACGAGGAGGCGGAGGCGGCATAACCACATCCAAACCCACCAACAACCCGGCGGTGGAAGGAGGAGGACCCGGCAAGGGCCCCAAGGCCAGAGAAGGAGAAGAAGTCGCACGGGGGCTACAAAAAGCCAAGTCAGAACAAAAACAACAAAGAAGTATGTATACCAAAGCCAAAAAGACAACACTTGCCGATGAAGAAGAGGAGAATCATCAACATCCTCAGCCTCATCTTCAAAAAGAAGAACAGATACACCGCCTACCAAAGAGAAGAATCAAGACTACTTTCCAAAAAAGAGCGAACAAAAGTAAAACCAAACAACCTCTCACCTATCAAAAGGTTACCTGATGGCTGAGAGGAAGGAGAAGAACGCGCCCGTTTCTGAGCTGCTGAAGAGGAAGAATCCCCCGCAGCATGCCTCTTGACACCAGCACGAGTAACTCGAGGAAGGGCCACCGGTTGGTAAGGAACATATTCAATGATTTCCCTCACAGAAATACCCAGCAAATCAACTGGACCTTCGGATACCTGGCTAGCAGCCGAAGGAGCAGCCAAAGGAGCAGGTGGAGGAGCAATCTCTCCATCAACATAGAGAGAGGCATCAACATTAAAATCCCTGCCAAAAGGCTTCAAGAAAAGAAACTAGTCAATCTCAGTCAAAAGAACTCGGAAGTACAGATATAAATAGGAAGAAACACTCACAGTAGGGGGAGGCTTATCAGCGGAGTACTCGAAACCAATCATTGGGACCACCGACGCGCCTTTCAAAATCTTCTGGAGACGAACAAGCATCTCCTCATCTGACAACTTGGTCGTGGCCACCATACGAGAGGGATCCTCGGCGCCCGAGTACTCAAAGCCAAAGTTCTCACGCGCCTTCAAAGGCTATACTCGGCGACGGAGGTAACTTGCCACAATAGCAAAACCGGACAAACCATTCTGCTTCAGGTACCTAATCCTATCAAAAAGAGGTTCAAGAAGAGACAACTCGGCAGAAGTGAGCTGCTCTCTCTCCCACCGATCATTAGGAACAGGCGGGACCCCCGAGTAGGGTTGAAGTGCTGGAGCACCAGCACCTCCATCAAGATTACCAGCATAAAACCACTCGGACCGCCAATCCTTCACGGAATCAACAAGGTCATAGTCAAAGAAGTGGCTCGACTTATGCCCTTGCCGAAATTGGATCCCACATCCACCAAGGGTGTGGAGGGAATCATTGCGGGGCTGCGGCTTGAGACGGAAAAGAAAACGGAACAGATTGAGGGAGGGAGGAATGCCAAGGAAAGTCTCACAAAAATGGATAAAAACAGAAAGATGAAGAACCCCATTTGGGGTAAGATCATGAAGAGAGATAGAAAAGAAGCGAAGAAAACGGTGGAGGAAGGAACAAGCCGGCAAACAAAGCCCGGCACGAACAAAAGAAACAAAAAGCACAATCTCCCCTGGGCGGGGAACGGGGACACGATGCTCACCAGGCGCAACCCAACCGGAGAATTCCTTGGGCTGGATCATACCCAAATCCTGCAGCTCAACCAGATGCCTCTCTTGGGTAGTCGGGGCGGGGAAGTTCTTTGCAATGGCCTTCATAGCAGCAAACTCGGGATTCAGCTGCTCATCGACCTCCTCCTCAAGAACAGACTTCTCAACTACCGACTTCTTGGAAGCCACCTTCTTCCTTCCCATGCAACGAATCAAGCACCCAAACTAAGAGGAGGATGCGTGGCGGCAATGCAAGAGCAAAGATTTGGGGATTCTTTCTACGGCGCTAGGGTTTCAGGAAGCAAAGGCAAGGTGAAGAAGAAGAACAATAACATGACTAATTTATAGACCGGTCTTAAAAGGCCCACTTAAGGGGCAACGGTAAAAAGGCCAACGGATACAAGGCGCGATAATGGGAAAGGCCCGGTAAACCCTTAAATCACGGGATAACGGTCTTTATCCGTTACCCACCAACGATAAAAATGCGTGCCGTTACAAGGAAAGATAGCTTTGCCAATATTATCATAACAAGTCGACCCAAAAGAAGGCGGCCACCAAGCAACTCCGGTCAAAGGAAGCCGGTCAACTTCGAACCAAAACAAGTCTACTAAAAGATATACAATCTTCATATCAATCAAAAACAAGTCGGCTCGAAGGCGGACAACCATAAACTTCAGGACAAAACAACTCGGATCATTGCGGGATCAAATATTCTTGATATTACAGGATATAAGGTTACAAGCCTTACAAGACCCATCAATTGAGAAGAAATCTAAAGCAATAGCTACAAGGAACCCGGTGGAATTCTGCCATAGAAAACAATTACGCGAGAATCCAAGACCGCCCTCGTTACAGAGACCCGGACTACCTCTAAGGCGAGAATGAGCCGAGCAGATCCAAAGCAACCTTGATACACCAACACGGTGCATTCAAGATTGCCAAAAGGAGCACTTGGCCCGATGAAGCATCACATCGGGCCTCTCCAAGAACAAGTCGGATCGAACCCCATGTGAACAAGAGCTTCCAGCTCTGCGTTGGACGGTCGCCGCTTTGCACCCGCCACGACTAGAGGACTGTGCGGATCGGCAACCTTCCTACACGAGCATATGCATGCAGAGTGGAAAAAGAAGAACTAAGAGTGCAAAATGACCCGGCATAAGGCACATCTCAAGACTTCTTCTACCTACGAGCGAGCCTCCAATCACAATGCTACTCGGGATTAGTGCGCCTCTAATCCCTATCTCAAGAATTCTTCTACCGACTAAATAGACCATCTTTGGGAAGAACAAGAAAGAAGCCCGGGGGCTGTTCAACCTCGCAAACTATCATTGTCACAAGAACGGGGAAGAAGCATACTACAAGACTACGAAAACAACCGAAAGGGAAGTGCAATTTATAGACCAAGATTGACGTACATAGACCAAGTTCACCAATTCGAGAGAAGCATTGACAAGGACAATAAAAGAAGGCGTAAAGAGAGCAAATGAGAAAGAGTATATTCCAAGCATATCCCAGCACAGTAAAAGACTTTATACCACCAGCTGCCAACGCCCAACCATAAAAGCAGACATAAAGGACAGTAAAAGCAAAGTCACGAGCCGTTGTCCGTTTCCTACAAGAACTCGGAAAAAGCTCGGGGGCTGCAGCTAAGTAAGAACTCGGAAAAAGCTCGGAGGCTGCAGCTAACTCGGAAAAAGCTCGGAGGCGACAGCTAAAGAAGAACCTGACTACTTTTCAGGAAAAGAATTCAAGATCAGAGGCTACAATTTCAAAGCCATCATGCTACTCTAGACCCTCTAGCTCTTTGTTCCAAAAAGCAAGAGGCTCGGGGGCTACACTCATTGAGTGCGCCAATAGGCGCACGTCAATCAAAAAAGCCACCACCCGACTACTTTTGAGCTAAAATTTCGAAAGCCATCGTGCTACTCACGGACCCTCCAGCTCTTTGTTCCAAAAAGCAAGAGGCTCGGGGGCTACACTCAATGAGTGCGCCTATGGGCGCACGTCGACCGAAAGCCATCGCCCGACTTCTTTTCTGACAAAAAACAACTCAGACGAAGGCTCGGGGGCTACAGGGCATACACCCTCAACTTTTTTCTTTTTTTCAAGATCCTCCAGCTACTTATAAATAAGTAGCAAGAGGCTCGGGGGCTACACTCAATGAGTGCGCCTATGGCGCACAAAAGGGAACAATTCTTCAGCTAGACCACTTCGAAGCATCACCCCAGAAGCAAGGCGCTCCCCGAGTTCTACATCGAAATGCTCGGGGGCTTGTCGATACGGGACGTGAAGCGGCTACTCACCAAAGACGGCTTCCGTCGGGGACAAGAGCAAGAAGGACGGATCTGAGTAGAATACGGACCATCCTAGTTAGGCGAATAGAAAGTAACATACGTAATCGAGCAGAACACTTCCTATGGATCCGACTAGGACTAGAAACCATAGCTCTGGGTCTTTTCCTCTTATAAAAAGGAGTCAGAGCACCCTCTTTTGTAACGGACGAACAACATACGATCAGACATCAATCCAACGCAAAAGGCCAAGGCCGACTGGAGTAGAGCTTTTACTCGACGACGAGGGCTCGAACCAGGATAAACCGTGTGTCTCTTGCGTGAAACCGCCGAGTTCTAGTCGTTCGCCGAGGTCCGAATCAACTGCTGCGGGAACCCCGTGGCAGGCTATCGGTGGTCAAACACCGACAGTTGTATGTTCGCCTCCTCGTGACTATTTCTAAAGACGGTTGATTTTGTGAACCACATGTGAAAAAGGCACATTGTTGTTGCAGTGGTTCAGACAATACACTAAAGTTTGCTAAAATCTCAATCCTCAATTTTATATAAATCTGACACATATAATTTGGAAACTTTTGGCGTATCAATGTGGAAGTGATTTGTTCACATATATAGAAACTTTCTTAAATGTTACACATAACATATAAGTACTCATGGTGACTCATCATCTCATCGATCCAGAAACACAACCCAAAACTCTACCCTTGTTTATTATCTACCTGCTGCATGATATACGGCTGCGTACTCCAACCAAAACCTTAAGACAAACGGTGGAGGAACAAATTAAAATTCACACGTCGATCGGCAGAGCTAGGAATGGTGGTGCCGAGCCTAAGCAGCGACGCCAAGGTTGCTGCCGGCGATGTCGACAACGAAGCGGTACCTGACATCGTTCCTCTCAAGGCGCTGCATCGCGGTATTGACGTAGTCCATCCCGACGACCTCTACATCCGCGGTGATCCCGTGCTCACCGGCAAAGTCGAGCATCGCCTGGCACTCGGCGACGCTGCCAACGGAACTCCCAGCGACGCGCTTGCCGCCACCGACGAGGCTAAAAGCGGGCAACTCAAGAGGCTTGCTCGGGAGGCCGACGACGACCATCTGCCCCAAGGGCTTGAGCAGGTCGAGCAGCGGCACCACGGGGTGATCCGCCGACACCGTGTCGATGATGCCGTCCATGGTGCTCGCCGCGGCCTCCATCTGCGCGGGGTCGCGGCTGACCAGGAAAGCGTCGGCGCCGAGGCGGCCGAGCGCCTCGTCCCGCTTGCTCGGCGACGTGCTGATGACGGTGACCTTCATCCCGAACGCCTTGCCGAACCTGACGCCCATGTGGCCGAGGCCACCGAGCCCCACAACGCCCAGGTGCTTCCCCGGCGCGTTCAGGCCGTACCGCACCATGGGGCTGAACACGGTGACTCCCGCGCACAGCAGCGGCGCGGCTCCGGCGGGCGGCAGGCTGGCCGGGACGCGGACCACGTAGTTCTCGCGGACGACGAGGACGTCGGAGAAGCCGCCCTGGGTGGTGGCGCCGCCGTCGTCAGGCCCACGCCGTTGGAGGTCGACACCAGCTGAGGGCAGTAGCTCTCGTACCCCTTGCTGCAGCTGTCGCAGCTGCGGCACGAGTCGACGAAGTAGCCCACGCCCACCGTGTCGCCGGCCTTGAACTTGGTGACGCTGGGCCCGACGTCGGTGACGACGCCGACGACCTCATGCCTGCGCATGCACCGGAAATGAATGAATGATAGTTGGTTGCTCCCTGCGGTCTCCATGGAAACTCAACGGTGAAGGTAATAATTACCCGGGAACAACGGGGTACATGGCGTTGCCAAACTCGTTCTTGATGACGTGGAGGTCCGTATGGCAAAGCCCGCAGAAGAGCACCTTGATCGTGACGTCGTCGTCTCTCTGAACCCTGAAATCGAAATCAAGAGGCGATGGCGGGCATTTCAGCATACGAAGAAGATGCATGGCGGGCAACACACTATGGTCAGTGCAGAGAGAAAGGATCTTGACATGCTAAAAAAAAAGAAAGAAGAAAGGATCTTGATACCTCCGTGAGAAGCTGTAAGGGGAGAGGTGACCAGAGGCATCCCTGGCTGCCCACCCGTGAGCCTCCTTGCCTTCCGCCATTAAACACTAGCTCCTTGATTGATCTTGGCGATCAAGCTCTTCTTCAACCTCGCCCTCACTTCGACTTCTAATTCTCAGTAACAAGGGTGGTTGTAATCACTAACCACGGAGCTGGACATATATAGTAAATAGGAAAGCTGCGCGCCGCAATCATGGACATATGGTGACGTCAGATAGCACGTAGCCGTTCGGTCTCGGTGCTCATTGCATTGGTTCATTGTTCATTAATATTCACTGTACCTGCTCCCAGCTCGTTTCAAAGTCACCGCCCGGGAGGCTGCCGGCGGCTAATAACGCTTGCTTATCATCCATTTCGTTGATTCATGGGTCGCCATCTTTGAACTTCATGTGAATTCATGAGATTCCATGTACAGTCATGAGATTCAATGTACATTATATTGTCACGTTTATATCCAGCAAATTTGGACTTCAGTTGAGTACACCTGATAATTTACTGCTAGTGCTGTATATGTACAAGGTACTGATGCATACAAAGTCAAGGCTACTTCCCCTTAATTAACCATTCTACATCCAAAGATTAGTCAACATCTCAAGGCTAACGAACTTAACAAAATAAACCTTCTGAAATTCAGAGTACTATATACTTCTTTTCTCTCTATAGTACACTCCATTCTAAATTATAAGTTCATTCCTGTTTTATTGGAGAATTGAAGTATCTTAAGTTTGATCAAAATTATTAAGAGAATTACAAAAATTTATGACATCAAATAGGTATACTATTTGTATATATAAATTTAATTAAACTTAAAATATGTTGACTTTAGAAAAATTAGAATAGCTTATAATTTAGAACGGAGGGAGTATACGGTAGGCATCAAACAAGAACTTGCGGCCGGCGACGGGTGTGTATCGGTATTTGGTGGACGATGGAGAAGGAGTCAGTAGCCATTGAGACAAAAAATATTAGTGTGGTATGTGGTAGCTATGGCTACACGTCACTTGGGGTACCAAGGTGGCGCAAATTTACTTGCTGTGGAAGTCACATTTTCACAATAATCTGCAAAGTTGACCTAATAAGTTGTACTCCGTCACCAATCCTAAATAAGTTATACACGATCAGTTCTGTAGCTTTGACCAACTCATGCCAAGATAACCATCTTATCTTACTATTACTAATTAGAGGCATCAATGAAGGCACCAAATTAATTATCATCTATTTTTTTTTGAAAGAATCAGCAAGGGAGTCTTCTACCTATATTTTTGTATTTTTATAGATAAGGGTATGTACAAATGTACAAGAGTTACAAGGTAGTCAATGCCCAAAAAGAAAAAAACAAAGGAGACTACATTAAGGGATATTCTCACACCACCTATTGAGTGCATCAGCTGTCTTCTTTTTGGCTTTGATGCAGACCAAACCAATTTCAAACTTGAAAGCTTGCTTCCATTGATTTAAGCTGAAATTCTTTTCATAAAAAATAACCTCATTTCTTGCCGTCCAAATAACCCAGCAGGCTGTAATAACAATTTCTCTAAAGATTGAGTTGTTGAAGTTGATTCTAGACTGGAGAAACATATCCAAAGGTTCCAAAGACAGATTCCAGAGAATATTGATTTGAGTCCAGCAAGCAGAACTAAAGGGGCATAAAAAAATAGATGAAAACAAGTTTCTTCCGAGGAGTTGCAGAAAACACAGTTGCAATCATCTAAATGTCTATTCTTCCTTCTCAGATATTTAATCTATCAATTAGGAGCAACTAGAAAAAGAACTTGTGCTTTCAAGGTTACCTGCTGACCAAAGCCATTTAAAGAGAGGAGAAGCTTAATGACTGCCAGTAATATGTTTGTAAGCTTTCCTAGAAGTGAAGTGAACAGATCCCCAGGTGTATGTCCGTATATCTTTAACATCGGAATTAAGATGGTGATTTTGGGTAATATCATTGATCTGATCAAGTTGCGCAGAAGCTTGGGTTGATAGTGGTAGGAAGAATATGTTATTAAGATCATTCTCAATAATAAATCTTATATATAGAGCACTTAGGTTTCCTGGTAAACTTATTAAGATCCCATAGGTAGCATTCAGATGATCCTGCAGTCTTTGCATCTGTCATGTGCATAGTTGAATCAAACAGATAATCTGACAGCACATTATGCACAGCTCCCACAAAGAGATTATTAGCTTTCTAGAATTTTTTCTGATCCTCATCAGAGATTTCAGCCTCAGGCAAACCATTTTTCGCCCAGAAAACTTCCATGGCCGTAAGCCAATTAGTGACCTTCACATACCACCTCTTAAAATACGCACCAGAAAACTTTTTCGTCCTCAGCACGTCAGCGAATGTAGCCATAGATAATACTGTAAACAACCTATATTAAGGTTTTTGGATTTTTGAATAATTAGGCAATTTCTAGATTAAAATCAAGATTAAGACCAGAATATAAATCATGACATGTAGATAAACTAGATTAATCATGTTTACTTATTTCATAGTATAAACATGATAGACATACATTGCATAGCAGATAGATTTAGTGTGAACGAAAAGATCTGATCACGAGGGCTATACCTGTCGATTGTAGGCGTGGTTAACAATGGTGTAGATGTAGCTGGTGGCGGCGATAGAGCGATATCCTCAAGATTGATGTCAAAGTCGTTGATGTTGAAGTCGTCGCCAAAGTCGTCATTGAAGTCATCCAGGTTGAGATTGTCGAACGTCAGGTCGAGGTCGTCGATGAGTAGTGAAGTTGTCGATGAGTAGTGGAGGAAATTCTCGGAGCAGCCGACGGCGAATAGGCCGAGACGTAGCACCACCTGATTTGGATGGAAGACGACCTGTCATGGAGCATTTGGGAGCAGTTGCGCAAACAGCGCTTCCTAAAAACCTTATTCGCCTTCTCCTAGTGCAGGATCACAAAGACGAGAGTTCCGAAGACCTGCTCTCCCAGTCGCCGATGCTTGCAGACGGTCGGGATGGAGAGACTACGGCGGCAGCGCAATAGCAAGAAGTGAAAAATACTAATTTACTACCTTAGAATTTTTCAACTGGAATATCCAATAGTAGTTTTTGGTGTGTCTTTTTCTAGAAGAATAGTTATATATATGGTAAATTTTTCCTACCCCTAAAAGTAGTTACTCCCTCCTCCTAGGCACACACGTTGAGAGGCCGGCCAGTTACGGAGCTAACGGGTTAAAAAACAACTTGACCCCGCCGTTTGTGCTGGTATATACGCGTTTATACGCGAATTAAAAATTAGCATACATCGGGATGAGAGGATAATTAGCGTGAAAAGCGGATCTTGACGATGGGCTGAGTATATACGTAGGCTCATTTATCTCTCCTCGCATGTCTCCAGGGCGGCGGCCGGCGGCTACCTCCGAGGCGGTGGATCTCTCCTAGCAATGGCTGTGGCGAGCCTCCTCCCGGCGACGTCGACGGTGGCGCGTGGGGCCCTCCACCACAGGCCAGCGATCGTCACGCAGGAGCGGCAGCACGGTCCTGCCCAGCGTCACGCAGGGGCCGTAACGCCCCTATCTTCCACTCCTCGGCGGCGTCCATATCCAAATCGACGGTACCTGCTTGCTGCGACTTCCCTGCCTTCCACCCGGTGGTGTCACGACGCACACGTAAATCCTCCTATGTTCTATGTCGTGCGTAAGAAAGGAGGAGCCGACACCACGCTGGTCTCCATCGGCGGTGTGACAGCTGCATGCGTGCGTCTGCTCCTTCATAATACGCAATCTCTTTTCTTCCATCCTTGATCATTTGGCTCCAATCTATACGTACGCTAGTTCCTAAATTGAACTAACATAAATTTTTCTCTATCTTGTTTGTGTCTGATCATGCAACGGCTCCTAGGGGTGAGTATCCAGCGATGGCTTCGACGGTGGACGTATCTATCCTGGCTTTCTCCATGGCGTGAGTGCGTGAGCATCTAGCAGAGAAGCAGAAATTGGCACCACCTTCACCACAAAGGAATCCATACGGATAGGATGCCGGCATGGGCAGTGACCTTTGGATTTTTGTCAGTAATGCTTTGATTTCTGCATGTGAGTATTATGTTGGTGTAACTTTGTCAACAGAGCTATATACACATACTCCATTCTCACATTAGTATATGCACAAATATTTTATTCCCAAAAATAGTATGAATACATTGTTTTCTATATTTCCATACGTGAATGTATACACATATGTCATATACGGCCGTGTTGTTTAAGTATGTATACATGCTAGCTAAATCTGGGCTTATGTTGTATGCATACTAGAAAAAGTTTGCGTACATATTCCTTAAAAAAGTATCAAGGAATACGTCTTCCATGAAAAAAAGGTATGTGTATACTTATTTCAAAAAGTATGAATAAGTATTCCATATGAAAAATGCACACGTCCATACTTTATTCACGCTAAACATGTATACACGTATGTGAACATATGCCTATGTAATCGATATACTCTCTACATAATAAAATAATGTATACATAGTGTACCAGAGTTTCTTTATTAAACTTTAAAAGCACGGAGTATTTGTACAACCAGTAGTATATCCGGATGAATACAAAATATAAGTGCTCTATGTGGATGAATACAAAATATAAGTGCTCAAATTTGTACAAATACAAGGAACTATATATAAAACTACTTAGTAGTATCATATGAATAAGTGCTCTATGTGGATGAATACAAGAAAAAAATCCAAATGCAAATCCACCCTAATACAAAATGACTAATGTCCAATCCAATCCAGTTACCTTTGTATTGATTTTTGGGCCTAGACAGCAAAACGCTAGCCCAAAAAAAGTTTCCTCGGCCTTGAATACTATTGTGAGCATCTGGTAGATATCCTTCAACATACACGACATACGTACACGACTCAACTACTTTCGGCAGAGGTTCCCCAAAATTGAGCATGTTGCCGTCAGTGAAAGAAGACGATGGGTTGGAGCTTCCACGAGCAGGGAACTCTGTTTTGTCATCTGAAAAATCTTACAGCCATAGTATCTATCCTTACCCTTAGGAGTATTTCTGTATTGCTTGTCAGTGACCCAAATCTCTATTCGTCTTGCTGCAGTGACAAGTCCGCATGACCCATAAAGAGCACCCTTGCATGACCCATGAACAGTTCGATACCATGTCAGATGAACATCGTTTCCGCTTGCGTCCAGGGCGCCCCCAGAACCACCGCGTCCATCTCGAGAGGGATCGCCGCAAGGCCTTGTTCAGTTCGTAAATAAGTTGTATTCCCTGCACTGTGGTGTTTCATTTGTATTTGATAAATATTGTCCAATCGTGGCCCAACTAGGCTCAAAAGATTCGTCACGTGATTTACAACTAAACCGTATAATTAGTTATTTTTTTAGTAACATTTAATGCTCTATATATGCGGGTAGAAATTGATGTGATGGAGAGAGAGTGGAGAATGTTGCAACTTTTTCATGTAAATTTCATGCAAACTAAACAAGGGCTAAAAAGAAAAAAGGAAAAAAAACCCGCACCTCTCTTTCTCCCCACCTCTTATCTCTCCCGACAGACCGGCGGCGCGGGAGACCCAAAACGTCGTGGCCTTCGTACCAAGCGCGGCACAGCCGCACAGCCACCCTGGCCCCGCGGCCCCGCCTGTGGCAGCCTCCTGAGACCGTCGGCTCCACCCCCAAGGTCGTGGCACCCGCCCTCCCTCTCCTCCCCCGTGCGGCGAACCAGCCTGCAACGCCGGAATCCTACGGCGCGCTGCAGCCAATGCACAGCCGAGGATGCTCGCGTTGCCCTGTACGGCCTCCCATCACCTTTGCCACAACTTCCCGGCTCCCCTCTCTCTTTCTTCCACTTCCTTCTTCAGCGGTGCGAGTTCCCTCACCTTTCTCGCCTCTGCCCGGCTCCCCGTCCACTCCCCTCCGCCTCCCTCTCTCAGAGTAAAACACATGCTAATTTGGGCTGCAGCTAAGTGCTATTATTGTGGTGCGTGCATCTACCTCGGAAATCCGATTGCATAACATGTCTAGATTACAAATGCCATACGAATTTCAGTGCTCCGTGCATCTAAGCGCCGTTTTTTTTAATGATGTACCATGTACTGGTGCCGCGCGCTCAGGTGATAGAGCTGCGACTGATGAAATAATTAACCTGACAATATAGGTTGATGATCTGCAAAGACCCACCGCATGCTTATGGTATTTATGTCCTGCTGTCTTTCTAATTTCTCATCTCAGTTCAAGGTAGAACAATTGTTTCTGTCCCAAATGTATTTAACGGTGGTTTACTGAAAGGAGTAGTTGTGCATAAAAATCGAGCTGTACTGCAACTTCTTCAAAGTATTTTCTAATTAATCTGGTCATATATACAGGTTGTACAATCCAAAAAATAGAGAAACACATCCTCTGAGTCCATGTTTCTACACTTAACCCATACTTCTAGATTATGCCACAGTAGTCTGCAAACAAATTACTTGCTTTCAAAAAAAATGTCACTTTATGTTTGTCTTTGTTTCCTTACATTTACGTCCTTTCCATCTATCCAATATCTGAATGCCTATTTTCTAACTTTCTAATTTGCCATTTCAATTGAAGGTTGTACTGGCAGCAGTCCAATAAATTGCGACTCACCTTCTGATTGTTCAGGAAAGTCATAGTGCCACTTTCAGTTGATCGTTCACTATGCTATTGACAACCCATCGTCAAATTTACAGTCCAGTATTCATCCATTTGTCATTTTTAAGCTGCTTCAGCCATGCTCAATACGGTTCAACTAAAATAGTTACATACATGTCATCTCTTTTGATTTTCAGGTATATTGTCAATTAAAAAACTAGCGTTTTGTCGATGCTAGACTACTGATCTACATGTTGCATAGTTCTGTGACCTCTCTTGCCATTTCATTTTGATGTGCTTATTGTTTGCTAATTGAATTTACCTAATGACTTTTCCTTTTATCCTAGGGTGCCTTCAGTTTGCCAGATGTTTCACGCAGAATATATCCTAGATTGCCTAAGTATGAGCAAGAATTTTGATATTTTTAGTTTCGAATAACCAAATTGTATTTTATGGTGACAAAGATTATAAAATATGGTTAAATCTCTAAGGTGACATTATCTAAGAATACGAATGTGTAAAGTGTATTAAACTGTTTTCTATGAGCAAAATTATATGCTACAAATTGTTAACCCACGCAATTTGCGCGGGGTTCCTGCTAGTATAATATAATACTTCTAAATGCTAGCTACACATCCTTCCTCAGTATGGTCCTGCATGTGCAAGTGCAACCAGCTCATCAAGGCTGTAGGTGAATTTGCAAGCTTATGGATGGCATGAACATTCTTCAATTCGGTCTCCGCTGGCGTCGTCGCGCGCGGACGGAGCGAGAACGTTTTTGACGGATTATTCGTCGTTCGTTCCACTGGTGGTGAAACCGTTGTGGTAATTCTGTTCTCTGCGTTCCAATCAAGCGTGGACTGTCGATTTTCTGCAATATTATTCTTCTGCCCATGCACATACGTTAATTAATTAACCCGCGCAAACGGTATGGCGATTAACGACCTACGACTACTAGTTCGCTCTTTCGCAAAAAAAAAAGACTACTAGTTCGCTCTTTTTGACCGTTTGATTTTGACATATGAATGCAATGTGTTGGAACCTTGGAACTCTGAATATAATGTGTTTGGCACACTTGACGCCACAGCAATAATCCGAGTCATGGCATGACGGGTAAAAGAGGCTACATACTTGAAGTACAGACCAGAAAGTGCTCTGAATATAATGTGTTTGGCACACTTGACGCCACAGCAATAATCCGAGTGACGGGTAAAAGAGGCTACATACTTGAAGTACAGACCAGAAACCTACTCCCTCCGTCCCAAAAAAGAATGATGTTTTTGGGTGTTCGTGCCACAAGTTTGACTTGATTTATAGAAAATATGTATAATATTTATATCTTCAAATAAATTTATTAAAAAACTAGATCTAAAGATCTTTCCGATGATACTAATTATGATACTAATTGATGATATTTATTATGTATAAAAATTATTAGCAGTTATTTTTCGAAAAAAGCGAGAACGACATTTTTTTGGGACGAAGTGAGTAGCCTACATGCAACACGCGGTCTGGTTGAATTCATTAGCAGTAGTCAATTCTGAAGTCTGAACTTGATGCTGACTTGAGCTTGGTATACAGGACAGTAGTACAGGTTAGATCTGTTCAACACTGGAGATTCCCAGCTACGTACCTATGACCACTACAGATCGGCCAACAAATTCCATGGATATATTCACTGTGAGCATTTTGATCTGTAATGAATTGCTGATCTCTGTACTTTTCGTCAGTTACTAGCAGTAAGATTTCAGTCAACTATCCACTGAGTTGGCACTCTGTTCTAACCGAAGATTCATTTTCTTTATAGCAATAGTCATGCAGTAATAATTTAAATTTAAATTAAATATATGAGGGACCTTTAGAGGCGTGTACGTGTATACATTTAAATTAGAGGCTTTTTACGGATAACTAAAACTGAGTACATGATCGCCTATTTGAACTGATCCACAAGCGATCGGATACAGACAAATACTTACAGAAGATATATATTTCTTGGATTTGGAATCGGATACAAATAGTCAACTATATCGGACATTTAACATACGAAATAACTTATCTGGGTATTTAAATATAGATATGGTGTCGGATACTAAATATTCGAACTCTGAGTATAGACAAATCTTAATTTGTCTAAACAGATTCAAACATGAATATGAACAGAAAATATCCATATTATTGTCTCTGAGGGAGTTGTTGATCACATATCATAAACAGAAAGCTAGTATTCTTACGGAATCCTATAAAAAAGCAGACTAGGCATCAGTGAGTTCAATGGTATGGTCTGCAATGTAGCTGATCTCCTTCAAAGCCATGATCTTGAGCACCTTGGGGAAGACTTCATTACAGAAGATATTCAAAGTGTGATTGGAGGTCTACCAAACAGTCATGCTCCTGGCCTCATGGGTTCAATGATTTGTTCATTTAAAAATATTGGCACGTTATCAAAACTGACTTCTTCAGGCATGGCGTATTAACTTTTCACACATTGCTCTAATCCCCAAATTAAACTCAAAACTGACAATAGACCTATTTGAAATCCCTATGTTTGGTTTTAGCAATTGAATCCGGGACTATGTTCCATTATTAAAAATGCTAAAATAATAATAAAACTTAAATTGCTTCTCTTTTTTTTAAGAGGAGCCATTTGGCATAAAACGTAAATTGTTCGTAACACATGCATTACACATGTATGCATGTAACCATACTGTACCAACATCGATACATTCAATTCACAGACGGAAAGCACAGTTCCCGTGGTTAAACCAAATGAATATATCTATAGATGATTGCTCTTTACTTCTTACAGTACAAATAACTGGTAATAATTTAAACGGATAAATTGTTCTCCACTGCTAATGATTGTGATCAATCGCCAACGAACAACAAACTTATATTATTACAGGAGGAGTGTGTGCGCGCGCCCTCACTGTGCACGTAGTGTTTTTGTATATCGCTAATTCGCTAGCAATGCAAGCTTTGCTATGGCGCGTGAGGTGGGGGAGGGCAAGAAGTGTTTTTGTCGAACGTATTGCCGCAATGGGGCACTGACGATGCCTTGCTGACGGACACCGGCAGCTTTGGTGGCGGCGGCGCAGCAGGCCCATTGGCTCCGAGGAGGCGCCGCGCCGGTGCGGCCGCAGCGTCAGCATCCACCGATGCTGCCACGAGCAGCAGCGCAAGCAACACCACTGCTGCTCCAGCCGGACCTCTTGTTCTCCCTCCTTCCTGCATACGTATTATATTCATCAAGACTTGCGTGCGTGCACTGCTAGAGAGATCTCGATCGAGATGCTAGCTGAATTCTACTAGTAATTAATTAGATCAAGGCTCGAGCTGAGGAAACAATAATGGTTGTCGTGTGCTTCCAAAGCTCAAAAGCCATGGTGTCTACTTATAGAATGCTGCTGAGTCAAAACATCGTTCGATCGTCAACCCAGCCAGCTGATGTTAGCTTCCGCGACATTGCGGCAGACGGATGAAGAAAACGTTTTTGACGGTTTAAACTGATGACGCAACCTGGTATATGTAAGCATGCATAGATTCACATGAGATGAATGTCTGGTGGTAGTGGTACACAGATCATCAAGGACTCAAGGTCCAAGCTAAGCTTCGAAGTTTTCAAGAGTGGACTTACGACTATTTGATTCTTCCACGTAAAAGTCCAGGATCAAAAGTAGTTCGGAACTCACTGAAGTACGGAATGTATGACTGACCGAAGTTGACGTTTTCAGCATTCAATTAGGAGCGCAGTGCCAGGACCGTACCTTGACGGCCACAGACACGTTGAAACTCGCACTGACCCAAATGGCTCTGGTCTTTCTCGCGTCCTCCCGTCCGGGTTTCTCTATTTGAAGTATGTGACATTTCACATGTTTTCTAAGATCTTTTCAGCAGCTCCATGTTTTTGTTTGAGGTGTTGATCACTCAATAGCATGTGTTTGGTTCTCTTAGTTTGAGCCTGCATTGCATCTATCATCCAGGCTAACACTGGCCAGGCTCTAACCATGCAAACAACTAGTGTTTGGTTGCCTTGCTGCGTAGCGCCAGGATCTTGAGAACCATTGTTTGGTTACCTGTTCTCTGTGCTTACCATCTCTCAGTTGAGTCACGAGGCGTCCACGCTTGCACCCGCAGGAGTCAAGCTGGGCTCCCGAGAAACGAAAGCGAAATTTGTTTCCTACACTACAGGAAATAATTTCTTTGCCGAGTGCTTGAGGCACTCGGCAAAGACCTATTTGCACTCGGCAAAGGCTTTGCCGAGTGTAGCTCTCGGCAAAGAGCTCTCGGCAAAGCATCCGTCGACAACGGGCTCTTTGCCGAGAGCTTTTTTCGGGCACTCGGCAAAGAATTTGCCGAGTGCCAAACAAAGGCTCGGCAAAGAAAAGCGCCCGCTAACGGCGGCCGGTGTTCACGGCGGCTTTGCGAAGTGCCTCGCCAGGGGCACTCGGCAAAGAATTTATTTTTTTTTTGAAAAAATCTTTGCCGAGTGCCGACTCGGGCACTCGGCAAAGAATTTATTTTCTTTTTTTTTTGAAAAATCTTTGCCGAGTGCCTACTCTCCGGGCACTCGGCAAATAATTTTTGTTTTTTTGGAAAAATCTTTGCCGAGTGCCCTCTGTCTGGGCACTCGGCAAAGAATTTAGTTTTTTTTTTACGAAAAATCTTTGCCGAGTGCCCGCACAATGGGCACTCGGCAAAGAGGCAATTCAGATTTTTTTAAAAATTTCTTTTACCGAGTGCCTTGACCATAGCACTCGGCAAACATGGTCACTTTGCCGAGTGCTTTGGTCATTGCACTCGGCAAAGTGACCATAAATTTTTTTTCAGTTTGTTTTTTCATTAAATCACAACACACACAGTATATATATCACATACACAGTACATATATCACATAAACATCAAATAAATCATCCACAAAGACATCTACAACGCATACAAGCACAACCACATCACATATATCAAATCCGATCACATCACATCACAATACATCACAATTTCGATCACAATCCGATCACAAATGTTTCAAATGCATCACAAGTCTCCAAATCTCATAAGGGTCAAGTGCATTATTGAAAATAGAAGCAGACGGTCGGGGACAACTCACAAACCTCTCAAGAGCCAACTCACCGGCCCACCCCGCCAACCTTGGCCACCCCGCCCCTCGGTGAAGGCTGTGGCGATCGCGTCAGAGGCCAAGCCGGGTTGTTCGAACCCGCCGACCGAGGCTGCACAAAAGAGACCGGGTTAGTACGTGTGATGACCAAAGTTCGAACGAAACCAATACACATTTATACTTACGGGGAGTCCCAAAGTGAGGAGGCCGAGGCCGAGGCCGAGGCCGAGGCCGAGGCCGAGGCTGCACTATCGAGCCAAGAATCGCTATGGGAGCTCCATCCCCGAACGTGCCCCCCCCATCCGGCCGAAGGCGATGAGCCGGGCTATCCTCGCCTCGTGCGCTCACGCACGGCCCTCTCGGCCTCGAGCTGGGCTGTACCGCCCGGTGCCGCTCCAACGCCTCCCTCCTTTTTCGCTTCCATCCCGCCTGCAGTAATACAAAGGTGGAGTTAGAATAATTGAAACGTCATCGATTGAAGCTTACAACAAAAGGAATTACCTCGAGTGTGGCGTAAGCGAATTTTGTGAAGCCGGGCGGCCGTGGGCGCACGGGCACGCTTGCGTCCGTGTTCCGTGCTCGCATTTGGGGAGAGAGTGGGAGTCGAGGCCGAAGTCGATGACGCCGTCGCCCATCCAGCACCGCCCATGCTTCTTTCCTCCGCCCACCCTCATGACGATCTCGGGTCAAGGTCCCGGGTGCTCGGATCGTAGTCCTTGCCGTGTACCATCCTCGCCGCGGACGTGTACTCGCTAAAGGCGGCCGCGGCACGCCGGGCATTGTTATACGCCTCGGGCGGGTCCTCCGGGTTGTGCGAGACGTCGGACGACGCCTTGCCCTTGTGCGCCATAGCAAATGCCTTGAAGATGGGGCAAGGCGCGCCACCATGGGCCTGAGACTACAAGAAACAGAGTAGTGAAGGAATGACCACGAGTTAGAATCACGAGTTAATGAGGAAAGAATCATCGACTTAGCTTACCCAGGCGCTTGCGTATCCGGGCGAGGTTGCGGCCACCTTGATGGTGCGATACGCCGGGCATCATCAAGCGGCACTCCCGTTTAGCGTTGTGGGTCTCCTCCCACTCCGGGACCGCACCACTGTCTACGATCCGCTCCCAGCCAGTCTTGGTGGCCGGAGCACCACCGGGGGGCAAGCACGCACGTCACAATTTCACATATAAGTAGATCAAAGTAGACATGTGTAAACTGAAAGATCATATCATTTATATACCGCGAGTTACTGGTCCCGAGTCAGCGTCATCGTCCTCGCTTGTGTTTTGGTGACCTTCTCCCCAAGGATGATGCCATGGTAATTGACGATGGCCTGGAGACGCGCCTCATAGTGAATGTCGGTGACGAGCTTCTTGCAGGCCCTAGTGACACATGCCTGGGCCCTGTCCTCGTATCCCTCCTCGCATTTGTAAAAAGTCTACACGCAAACATAAAGGGTCAATTTCTTATTTGAAGATAAGTGCAATAAATTTGATGCTTCGGTCAAGTCTATCTCGAACCTCCCATCTAGCCCTTTCTTTGAAAGAAAGAACTCTCCCTCGTATGTGTTTGGATTGAAGTTATAGTCGTCATCATTTGGGACGGGTAATTTACCGTGTGGCGTACCTTATGCACAATATCCCAACCCTTCGGATGCTCATTGCTTTGGCACGCATAAGGGAGATAATAAACTTGTGTCGCTTTGTTGGGCCACAATATACACATCATCTCGGGTAGGGTGGTATCTGTCGAATCTCGACTAGACCAAGATGAGAATGGGTCCGTCTCGTTACCGCAGGATCAAACCAGTGGCATTTGAATATGACGGGAGTAAATGGCGTTGAACCATGAAAAGTGAGCTCGTATATCTCTTGCACTCTTCCATAATACTCGACCCCATCTTGGCCGGGCGTAAAAACCCCGAACTTGTTTTCCGGTTCGATGAAGCCGCTCAGCCCGTTGTGTGGAAGCGATATCCATTGACATCATAACCACTGAATGACTTGACCCTAAAGCCAAAGCCATCGGTAACTTGTCTCAACTCGGGAGTCATAGTCGTATCAATTTGGGCCTGCGAGCCAAGACCACATACGAAAGGTTGGCACGCAACTCGAAAGATGTAACTAAAAATGAGCTAAATGGGACGGTACCTTCTTCTTGAGCCATGAAATGAATTCAGGTTTGCCATTTCCCGCACCGTTTCTAAGAAGAGCATCCACTTTCCTCGCGGGTTAGAGGGCGCGATTGACGCCGGTATTCATGAAGAAATTCCCTATACCAACGAGATCATAGGAGTTAGATGCAAGAAATAATGTTAGTGTATGGAACAAGTGCGTTCACAACTTACGTGATATATGGCTCCACTTCGTCAAGGTTGGTCAACACATAGAACATGATAGCGCCACTCATCATATAGCAAGATCTTGTTTGTCGATCCACTCGCGCTTCGAGTTGCCCTCGGAAAAGACCGAGGTTCGAGTCATTTCCACCATCATTGTAACGAGGTTGAGGATTATGCGCGCTCGGAAGGTTGTCACTATAATAAGTTGTTGTGAAGTTGGACACCTCCTCGAGGATATGTGCCTCGCCATGGAAGCCTCGATTTTGTTTTTGTTTCGCATTTCTTTCGAAGAACCTTTAGAACTCTCTCGATTTGGATAGCACCAATGGTATCAAGCACCCCCCCCCCCATTCGTGCCTCGTATGGGAGGTGTAAAATCAGATTTGCATCGAGTGAAGAAGCCCGGTGGAAATATCTTCTCTAGCTTACGGATCAAAACGGGTGCCATTTTTTCGAGGTCCGCAATCACGGTGCGAGATATCTCCTTGGCACATAGCTGGTGGAAGAAATAGCTCAACTCGCCATGACTAGCCAAACATGCTCGGGGAAATAGCCTCGCACCATCATTTGGGAGAAGGCGTTCAATCTAGATGTGGTAGTCATGACTCTTCATCCCTAAGACTCGAAGAGTGTCTAACTTCACTCCTCTCCTCGGATTAGTCTGCGTATCCATCGGGGAACATTATAGTCGTATCCATTCTAGCACTTCCCTTCTTTGTGGCCTTTTCAATGTATAATCAGCCGGGGGCCTTGTCCATGTCTTGCCACGTCTAGGAGGCCTCATCTCTAACTTTGGTCTGTCGCACAACATTGCCAGATCCAATCTAGCCTTAGGGTTGTCCTTCGACTTTTCAGGAATATCCATGATTGTTCCCCCCGAGTGCTTCGGCGACATTCCTTTCCGTGTGCATTACATCAATGTGGTGCGGAAGGAGGAGGTCATCAAAATAGGGAAGCCGAGTCAAGCCCGACTTATGCGTCCACATATGTTGTAGACCATACCCCACAAAGCCATCACATTTTGAGTTGAGCTCAAGGGCTTCTATCCTTTCACGAACCTCGGCAGAGTCAACATCCGGGGGGGAGGGTCCGTCACCACGAGTCCTTTGGTAAAGTTTTTTTTTCTGTCTCGCCCGAATGGATGGTCAAGCGGGAGGAACTGGCCGGTGCAGGTCGAACCCCGAAAACTTAGTACCCTTTTTCGGATAAATGAACCTCGAGCTTCCTTTGCAGATTGGACAAGGGAACTTCCCATTAACACACCAGGCACGAGAACATGGCGTACGCAATGAAATCATGCATGGAGTAAAGGTACCACACATACATCCTGAAGTTTCTCTTTGTAGCACGGTCATATGTCCATACCCCATTCCAGGCACTGATCAATTCATCAATCACGGGCTCCATGTACACACCCATATGATTCCCCGGGTGTCCGGGAATGATCAACGTTAATAACATGTGTTGTGCTTGCATGCACACACCGGGAGGAAGGTTGAGGGGGATCACAAACACGGGCCAACATGAGTAGGGCGCAGCCATTATGCCAAAAGGATTAAACCCGTCTGTCGCAAGCGCAACACAGACATTACAAGTCTCTTTCGCCTTCTCATGATGAATGCCATCAAAGTGGGTCCACGCCTCACCATCGGATACGTGCACCATCTTGTCAGGATTGTATCGTTTGCCATGTTTGTGCCATATCATCTGTTTGGCAGATTCTTCGGTCATGTATAGCCGTTGGAGCCTCGGTATGAAAGGGAGGTGCCTTACGACTGACACGGGGATGTCAAGCTGTCTCTTCTAGCCATCAGCAGACTCTACCTCCAGATACCTAGAGGATTCACACATCGGGCAGTACTTTGCTTCCGCGTGTTCTTTCCTGAATAGAACGCATCCATTCGGACATGCATGTATCTGATCATACGGTATCTTAAGGGCACGAAGCAGTCTCTGCGACTCGTACGTGCTCTTCGGGAGAGTGTGAGCCTCTGGAAGCAAGCTACCAACAACTGTCAGCATACTGTCGAAGGCGTCTCGACTCATGCTAAGCTGAGACTTTAACGCCATTAGATGGCCAACGGCGTCTAACTGAGAAACCTTTGTGTGGCCGTGAAGGGGTTGCCGTGCAGAAGTAAACATATCATAGAACGCCGCGCGGTGGCCTCGGCTCCTCCTCCTCATCCGCACGTCCCATCACCGAAGCGTGCTTGATGAAAGTCATCTAACATGTACGCTACCCCCGGCATCGGCATCAAACTCCTCGACGCGTGCTCTCACCACCTCCTCTCTCATTCGATGGGCTTCACCATGGTGGACCCATCGGGTATAGTCCGGGGTAAACCCATACAAGACAAGGTGCTTGCCCATGGTATCGTTGCATTGCCTTTTTCGATTAGGACACCTACTGCAGGGACACAGAACCCGACTCGCTCCTTTAGTAGCCTCGCCGAATGCTTGCTCCAAGAACATATATGTTTTCTCAATCCGTTCAGCTGTGTAATCACGATCACTTGGGTGGCCCGTGTAAATCCAGTCACGATCATCCATCTTCTAACATATACATTAGCGAGAAACATAACAATCAATTTTACCTACACCGGCCTCCTACTCTCTAATAGGTGAGGATAGGTCCTAATCCCACCCGCGTATGCGTTGTTGGGGCTAGTTTCCGTTGTCTGCTCCGATCGGAGACGGAGTTTCTAAGAAGCACCTCCCCGCTGTTCTCCGGTACACGCCCGATTGGGGAGATCGTGTTTTCGGAGAACAACAGAGGTGATGCCGAAACTCGGCCTCCGATCGGAGCGCATAACGGAAACTAGCCCCAAAAACGCATGCGCGGGCTGTCCAAGTATCATGGACAATTCGAAATAGATACGGTTTTCGATATGCAAAGATCTACATACCGACAAACGTATCTCTTTCGAACGGGAGATGCCTAACTTAGTGACGTGACCTATGACCCCGATACGGAAACAAAGGTTATACCTTAGGTGGCGGTGATGCGGTCGGGATAGCGGGGCCGTGGCGGGCGAGTCAGTCAGTGGCGAGGCGACGCGTGCAGGCAGAACCGCAACGGCGATTTAAGACGATCGGGGTCAACTTCGGCGCGGCTCCAACAGGGTCTACTCTACAAAATAAAAGGAACACACATAGCATTAGTTCAAAATTTGGACAACACCTCCCCCGCACGGTGACAATACCCACACCCGCAATAAAACACATATAATGGCTCGATGGCGGATAACCACATCGACGGCTCGATGGCCGACAAACACATCAACGGCTCCGTGGTTGACAACCACATACGCTAAACCCATGACATGGCTCTTTACCTTCGAGGATCGATGGTGATCCCACGACACGGATGAGAACGGCACGGACACGAGCGGAGAGCGGCGCGGACAAGGAGATCTTCTTCCTTCCTTCCTCCCTCCCTCCTTATTCCTCCTTCCTCCCTACCTCCTTCTCCCTTCCTTCTGCTTCTTCCTCCTCCCCTCTTCTTCCTCCTCCCTCCTTCCTTCTTCTTTCCTCCTTCCTTCCCCTCCCTTCCTCCTTCCTTCCCCTACCTTCGTCCTCTCTCCTACTCAACCGGCTGGCTGCCCACCCTTCTTCCAGCACCGAGCCGCCGAAGCCGTCGCCGCGGCTAGCCCGGCGTGGTCGGCCACGGCGGTGGCCGAAGCCGCCGCTTCCAGCCGGTGGTACGGCCGCCGCCGGCCGGGGGGCGGGGCGTGGCTCTGGAAGGTGCCGGGCGGAGGGACATGCCCGGGCTCGAGCCAGCCCTCCCCTCTCCTCCGGCCAGGGCCTGAGCACGGGGGTGCCCGGCGCGGCGGGCGGGCGGAGGGACGGGCTGGGGTGGTGGCAGGCCTGGCGGCGCTGGACGGCGGCGCTGGCTGCCGGGCGCGGCCGGCGCTTACGGCCCGGGGGGCGGAGGCAGGCCTGGCGGCAGCGCCCTCTTTCGCCGGCGTCGGCCGCCGGCTCACGGCGCGAGGGCGGCAGGACCGGCGGCGGCGGTGGGGGCCGACGCGGCCGGGGTACGGCCGGCGGCGGGGGCGTGCTCGGCCGGCGTGGGGGGCGGGGCGTGGCCCGGCCGTCGGTGGAGGTCACGCAGCGTAGGGGCGCGTGGTCGGCGGCGGCGGGCGTGCTCGGCGGGCGTGCGGGCGTGGCGGCGGCGGCGGCGGGGTGGGGGGCGAGCGCGTGGGGGCGAAGTCCGGGGGGCGTGAGGCGTGAGGCGAGGGGGCGAGTGAGCAGAGAAACGGCTAAGTGGGTCATTTTGGTGCGGAGGCTTTGCCGAGTGCCCCCGATCTCGCACTCGGCAAAGGCCAAAAAATTTCAAAAAAATAATTTTTTTTATAAAAACCCAAAATAAATCTTTTTTGCCGAGTGCCTAGACGCAGGGGCACTCGGCAAACAATGAACTGATTTTAAAAAAATATTTTTTTAAATAAATATTTTTTATAAAAACGAAAAAATAAACCTTTGCCGAGTGCCCAGGCGCAGGACACTCGGCAAAAGAATGAAACAATTTTAAAAAAATATTTTTTAAAATAAATATTTTTTAAAATAAATATTTTTTAAAATAAATATTTTTTAAAAAGAATATTTTTTAAAAACGAAAAAAAAACTTTGCCGAGTGCCCGGACGCAGGGGCACTCGGCAACGAATGAAACAGATTTTAAAAAATATTTTTTAAATAAATATTTTTTAAAAAAAAATTTAAAAACGAAAAAATGAACCTTTGCCGAGTGCCTAGCCGAAGAGCACTCGGCAAAGAGGGAACCATATTTAAAAAAAAAAAACAAAAACTGGAATCATTCTTTTTTGCCGAGAGCCCTCTTGATAGCACTCGGCAAAGACTCTTTGCCGAGAGCTAACCCCGAGGCTCTCGGCAAAGATAAGTTCAAAAATTTAAAAATGTCGACAATTTCAAAAAATTGTCAAATTTTTTTACAGGACCTCTTTTATACTATACTTCACTCATGAAAAAAGAATTGAGATCTAAATCAACCGCGAGAACCGCTTGAAGTCCGATTCATCCGGATTACTTTAGAAGTTTATGAAACATCTTCTGAGATTGTCGGATTCGAACGCAACGTATATGACAACTTGCTTGAAACATTGTCAATTTTTTATCACAACATCGGCGCATGAAATGATGACACCGTGGCAAATTTCATGATTTTTTGAATTTATTTGCTTTTTAAAGAATTAAAAAGTGTGCACGCACGTGGGTCATCATGTTTCGACTACGGTCTTTATAATTTTAGGTCAAAGTCTTAGCACACCCCTAACATACCATAAATAACACTAATATCAAATTTTTAGCCACTAAATTCTATTATTGGATGCACGTGTAGTTCAAATTTAGATTTTCCCAAAAATTAGAATGAAATGAAATAAACTTCTGGAATATAGCAAAACACATGAAAAATAGACCACATTTCAAAACATAGTATAATATAATTTCAAAAGGCTAAATAAAAAATTGGAGAGGCAAAAAAAAAAAAAATTTAAGGTTTGCCGAGTGCTCAAGAAATGCACTCGGCAAACACTGGCCTTTGCCGAGTGCCTCCCCTAGGGCACTCGGCAAATCCCCTATTTTGCCGAGTGCCTAACGGCCAGCTCTCTCTAAAAAAGGGACGGCGTTGCCTCGTGGCTGCCTTTGCCGAGAGCTCCTCTTTGCCGAGTGTAAGCTCTCGGCAATAGCCAGATTTTGCCGAGTGCATATCTCTGCCGAGTGCTCGGCACTCGGCAAACGCTCCATTGCCGAGTGCATTTCTTTGCCGAGAGCGGCACTCGGCAAAGAGGAGCTTTGCCGAGTGCCCGAGGAAAAGCACTCGGCAAAGCCTCAGGCACTCGGCAATGCCTTCGATTCCGGTAGTGCTAGGAACCAGGCTCAGCGGCACAGTTTAATTTGCATGTCGCTGGGGCTTCGCCACTCACATACCAACCAAACATAGCGCGCTTGCAACCCCTTAAGCCATGGACACTGAAAAGCAGGTGACCAAATAGGATATGGATTTTCATATTGCCTTTGTTCAAGTCCATCCTCGCATCCATTAGAATAATACTTTGTAATATTAGCAAACCACATTAATCTAAATAATCATGTTGTCACTTACAATCACCAAAATCGTAGATGGACCTAACTAGGTGCCATTTGTCTTACACATAAGTTCTTGCGGTGCTCTTGGCTTGTTCCTATGATGTCTTGGGAACATATGTAGACTCTATCTTCAATACGGGGGAGATCCCCACAGTTGTAACTCAAATTTTTTCTAGCCTTTTAAAGGGTATAAAAAGGGGTGTTTACAATAGAGTTCTTTAGAAGTATCTAGCGAAAAACAACAGAAAGACCTTGTTAAGTCCAATATGACATCTAGTAGCAGATCAGGCGGGTACAATTCATTTGCAATGAATAAATGGTGTCTTATACATGAACTACTAGTAGATCCAGGAGTGAGGAGAGACTGGGGTTAGTTACCAACCGTTGTAGGGAGGAGTCACGGTAGCAGTAGCCGGTGGCGCCGCAGACGTGGATGACGCGGCGTTCGTCATGGTCACTGGCGTAGGGGCGATGGTGACGGCCTGGGGAAGGTGCGGTGTCGGAGTTCACCGGTGGCAGAGTAGGTGAACGTGGAACGGCGACGGCTTCCCGTCGCTGGCTGCGCCTCTCTCTGATCAGATTAGGGTTTGTCAGTGGGGAGTGACGGCTCACGGTGAACCTCGTACTGTGAGCCGGCGGCCTCCACCTTTGTTTATATGCGCAATGCAACGGGCCCCACCAGCCATGTATTGGGCTGGACGCCCCCGATCAGGGCGCGAGTTCAAGGCCCATTGGTCGTTGGGCCAAGTGGTGAAGGAGATCAATCTAACATTCTTCCTCTTGATCTCACCTTATACTTTAACTTTACTTTACCTTTTCTCATTCCATCACAGATTAGTGCATAGAGCATGCTTCATCGTCTCGATCAATCACCGATAGATTTAACAGCCACAATACATGTCTCTGTCTAAAATAGACACTTTCACTTGGGCCCTTGAGTCCAGGAATCATAGGCTTTCCTTTAACCCTATGCCGGTTACGTGTTCCCTAAATACGTTGGGTAGTAGCCTTTCGTTAGTGGATCCGCGAGCATTCTTTCAGTGCTTATATGTTCGAGACTTATTGTTTGATCCCAGACTTTATCCTTCACAACATAATACTTTATATCAATGTGTTTGGCAGCACCACTTGACCTATAATTGTGAGCATATTATCTTTGCCGGATTATTATCGCAGTACAACTTTAGTGGCCTATAGATGTCGTCAATCACCTTCAAACCTGGTATGAATTTCTTCAGCCAATTCACCTGCCCAGTTGCCTCATAACATGCTACAAACTCCACATATATTGTGGACGATGTAGTGACGATTTGTTTAGAGCTTTTCCATGATATTGCTCCCCAAACGAGGGTAAACACATATCCTGATGTGGACTTTCTATCATCTCCCGTATAATCAGAATCGGAGTACCCTACTATGTGCAGGAAATCTAATTTCTTATACGTTAACATGAGGCCTTTTGTGCCTTGCAAATAACGCAATACTTTCTTTACCAATTTTTAGTGTGTCTAGTCTTGGATTACTTTGAAATCTGCTAAGTAACCCAGTAACAAATACTAAGTCGGGCGAGTGCACACTTGTGCGTCATTGTAAGTTTTTGACAACTTAAGCATATGGTACCGCTTTTATTTGATTAATTTCATATTGATTTCTGGGGCACTGAAAATCCCCATATATATCGCCCTTAACCATAGATGCAGGTGAAGGCTTACATGCATGCATACTATATCTTTTTATAATCTTTTTCCAAGTATGCCTTTTGCGATAATGCTAAAACCCTTTGTTTCTATCTCAGTGAATCTCAATACCTAGAACAAACGTTGCTTCAACGAGATCTTTCATATCAAATTTTGGAGACAAAAAATCTTTTGTCTCCTTTAGTAGACCGACATCACTATTCGTAAGTAAGATATCATCCACATACAAGATTAGAAAAATGAATTTCCCATTCTTGAACTTTGTATACACATAGTTGTCCTCAACATTTTTAATAAACTCAAACTTCTTTATTGTGCCATCAAACTTTAAATACCTTGTCTAGACGCTTGTTTCAATCCATAAATGGATTTCTTTAATCGGCATCCCATCCATTCTTTCCCTTCCACGACAAAACATTTCGGTTGTGCCATGTAAACATTTTCCTCTAACTCACCATTGAGAAAAGTCATCTTTATATCCATCTAATGTAACTCTAAATCATAGCGCACCACTAGAGCCTTTATGATTCTAAAAGAATCTTTATATGAGACTGGAGAAAAGGTCTCATTGTAATCAATCCCTTTTCTTTGTGTAAAGCCTTTTGCCACAAGCCGCGTTTTGTATCTTTCTATATTCCCTTGGAAGTCATATTTAGTCTTATAGACCCATCTGTAGCCTACTATTTTGGCTCCTTTAGGAATTATCTCCATGTCCTAAACTTCATTGGTACTCAGTGACCTCATCTCATCTTTCATGGCCTCAAGCCACTTGGATGAGTGGTCGCTTCTTGTGGCTTGTTCAAATGAGGTGGAATTATCCTCCATTTGAAACTCTTTCGTGTTATTATTGATGGTCATTAAACACAAAATATAATCATTAACTATTGTATAAAATAATATAAAATAAATTATAAAGTATAGTTGTAGGTTTTGATTCTAACAAGTTTTACGAGTTTTGGTGTTCTCACTTGTCTTGTAGGAATATACAATTTTCTATTAAATAAAAGTATCTCAAATGGGGAATTGGACTGCATCATTGTAAAGGGTTCGTCGAGATGATCGAAACAGACATATCATTTGCTATATTCGGAGTCCAGAATAAAAAGATATGAATTTTACAAATAAAGGAAGATTCTAGAACATAGAGTCATGGGGATTAAATGGGCCCAAATCAGAATTTGGCCCATAAAGGCCTATGGGCGTTTTTATAAGATATGGTGGAGAGATTAGTACCACATCGCTTGCTAAAGGTGGAGGGGAGGCCAGGCGCCCTCATATAAGCAACCCAGGACCCCCTGGGGGCACCACACATTATTATGGAGATGCAGAGGCGTCCCTCGAAAGGATGATCTCTCACCTCTAGAGAATTAGGGCTAGACTTTTCAATGTAGTAGATTAGTTCTAGTAGAAGTCTTTAGAGGTTTGATATGTCATTATATTTATTCTTGTAAAACTTATGCTTTAATATATTTTATCTTCTCTATTTACTTTTATGCATTACGTTTAATTGGTTAGTATAATTGTTATACTTTAGCATAGGATCTTCACCTGTATTAGGTGCTCTAGTTATTAATTGTGATCAGGGTAGTAATCGGTAGTATAGATATGGAGTCTAGGTTATTGGTTACCTGAGATTGTACCCAATCCAACATATAGTTGTGGTAGCCTCAGGTGGTGACAGCCCTGACGACCGACGTATTCCACCATATTAGGGTTGGTGCTTGTAGGACCGTAATTGGAGCTTCCTAGTCCTTTCTCACATGTTTCCATGACTAGTGTTCCAATGTTCCTAAGTGTTATTGTGTGATTGTTATATCTATCCATGAATCAGTTATTATAGAAGCCCAGTAATAGAGAAGTATTTAGGAACCTTAAACTCTACCGTTGTCCTTTCACTTTAGCTATTTACTCTTTTATCATAGAATTCTCCTGTGTGTCTATGTCATTTACGCATAACTCCTATCATTTATCATTACCCCTAATTTAGTCTAGTTGGTGTATTAGTTAGTAGATACATGATGGTGAACTATCAATATCTTTATCCATTGTTTCCCAGTGGTAAAATATAAATAACGATACCTAAAATACTCCCGGTAAAATGCTACAATGGTGTTCTATGCGCTTGTGGAATCTTTTATATTTTAATTGTGCAAAAGAAATACCAACAAGCATTTTTGGCGCCGTTGCCGGGGAAACAATTGGCGTGAAGATTTTAATATTGACCTTGATATCTGCTAATCTAGTCTGCCACTAGCTTTAGTAGGATTACCTCTGTTTTGTTGAGTTGTGGTATAAGCAGGATATCAACTGTCTCAACCTTCTAGCGAAATTCCACAAGAATAAGACAAGAGAGATATTGAAAAGCTTAGGGTGCCTGAACATTCATGATCTATCAACAATGAAGCCCTGTCATCTCATAGGTATGTATAAATATTTATATATATATTCCTCTAACCATGTATAGATTGGAGAAAAAAGTCATCATCACATGAATTCAAAGTTCATC
This sequence comes from Chrysopogon serrulatus, assembly GCA_015844335.1. Classification (NCBI taxonomy): domain Eukaryota; kingdom Viridiplantae; phylum Streptophyta; class Magnoliopsida; order Poales; family Poaceae; genus Chrysopogon; species Chrysopogon serrulatus. Next base: position 155,923 of record JADLZL010004007.1, read on the forward strand.
ATATGTGATGAACACGGATGCTGCATAACTCATTAATTTCATTGTGAGTCATGGTAAGTATGATCAAGAAAGGTGTTGACGGTGGGTAGCGTCAACTTTTTATAGTGCAATAGACATGAGATATGATCAATACACATAGAAGATAGGGGGTTTTAACTAACAATTCCATGAGTTTGGGTGATTTCATATTTTTCAGGGAGTGTTCCAGAAAACCACGGAGAAGGACGTAATTATCAAGCAAATTAGCGAAATTATCTCACGCTTAAACATACGCCATTGGGCTGTACATGGAACAAGGAGACACCACGATAAAGATGGGCCCGAGAGCCCACAGTAGAGGGCCGGCCGGCCTGGGGCCTAGGGCCGGGCGGCCTCCCCCCAAAAGCTCCTCGGCTCTGCTTCTAGAAGGGTCGGGCGGCCTCCCCCAAAAGCTCCTCGGCTCTGCTTCTGGAAGCTTCCTCCACCGCCTTTGAGGGTTCATATCCACTGTACGTGAAGTCGGTTTGATCGAACGGCTCGTATGCATCCCACCGGGCTATATAAAGGGACCTCTGGCCCCCTGATGGAGGCATTCCTGAAACCCTAATTCATTATCACCAGTTGGATCAACGTAAGAGGGGTCCCTTGAATGGATCTACCTCTTAGAGTAGCTATCTAGTCTTAGAATTAGAGAGAGGAGTTGAGAGTAGAGTTCTAGAGGAGTTCCGGCCTATCGGTGCTTCTCTTCGGCTGTATTCTCTGGGATCAAGTCCCCTCGCCCGGGGCTTGCTTCTGAGGTTCTTCAATCATCGTCTTCTTCTGTAAGTAACTTTGTATTCATATTGTTCTTCTAGTTCACAATTCTTTTGAGTACTTAGTCTATAGGACTCTGTAGATTAAAGTAGTAATATAGGTGTAAGCGTGGTGCTTAGATCTAGATTACTTGTGAATGTCCCCTGTCTTTCCGGTAGATGGTGGCTCGCGAAGGTGACTTTATAGCTTCGTTGAATCCTCTGTAATCCATCACCCGTTAGAAGGATTGGCAGCCGCATATAGATGCTGGTAGGGGAGAACTCTGCTTTCTACCCCTATTCAAGTTATCTGGTCGTGTTAGAACATTAGAAAATACCTTTTTACCGAGATTCGAAGTAAACGTAGTTTTAGTGATCTCCTCTTATCTCTAGCTAGGATTGATATTTACTGGTTAGGTTGGACCGTAGCTATACTCACACGTTTCCTTGTGGATACGATATGTAAAACCTCCGGGTGAAGTGCTACATCGGTATTATATCTGTGCGCTTGTGGATAGTCATATTTTCTTGTGTGCATTTAATTTATACCAACAAGCATTTCTGACGCCGTTGGCGGGGAAATGGTTGCTGAGTTAATTGCGAATCTAGCTTACCTTGTATTATACTTTTATCTTTTCCTATTTTATCCCATTTTCTTCATTATTTTTGTGTTCATCCTTATGGATGCTTTTAATTCCACTCCTATCTGCTTATATGGCATGCGCAAAAGCTTTGGGCCACCAAAATCTATAGAACCTATCATAACACCTGGTTATGAGCTGCGCCCATGTCTAATTAAAATGATTCGGGATAAATCCTTCTCGGGAGAAGGCAATGAAAACCCATACTTACACCTATAAGAGTTTGAGCAGACCTATGCATGCTTGCGAATAGCTGGCATGTCCGATAAAACCTTAAGATGGAACCTTTTCCCATTCTCTTTGATAGGAAGAGCTAAACAATGGTACAATCGAGCCGTAGAAAGTATGCAAGGGGATTGGGAAATGTTATACTGAATTTTGTTTACACTTCTTTCCCATCTCCAAAACAGCTAGCCTTCGAAAAGAGGTTCTAACTTTTAGGCAACTAGAACACGAATCTCTTAATAAATCATGGGATCGTTTTAATGAACTTGTCACATTTGGTCCTGACCTTGGTATTCCAGACCCTGTGCTTCTTCAACATTTTTATTTGGGTCTTACCAAGGATTCTAAGGAATCCCTTGATTTATCCTCTAGAGGAACTTTTCTTCACTTACCTATAACTGAAGCCAAACCTATGCTAGAAAAGGTTGTTTAAGCTCATTCTGAGCTCTCCGAGGAAGAGAAGGAATCATCTCCCGAACAAGAAGAGGAAGTTTTGGTAGCTAAAACACAATCACTCGAATTCCAAGATTTAGCTATCAATCCTAAGCCATCAAGACCTCATAATGGTGATTTAGACTTCCTGTTAGCAAAGATGCTTATACATCAATATAAATCAGATCTTCTTAGAAGAGCATCTTGGAAAAAGTGTCCTCAACTTCCTTTCCCTCCTAGAAATAAAGGACATCAAGAAGAATACAAGGATGGCATGTCTAGTTATGCCATAGAAGGAGAGCCAAGCCACTCAGAAATCAATCCGATTTTCTCCCCTCCTATGCCCACATTAGATAACTTATCTGAACCTATCTTTAAACCCATCCTTGACCCTGATGATCCTTCTGATGCTCCCTCTCCTAAGTCTTATAATGACCCTAGATACTCACTAGAATACCCAAAGTATAGGAATCATGAAGACTATAGCAATGACCGACAAGAGCAACGTCGACAATGGCAGGAATACATGGAACATATAAAAAACACATATGCTATTGTCAAAGGATGGATGGAAGAGGGCGAAGCCTTAGTATTAGCATCTGAACTTGGACTAGATTCAAATGGTGAGCTTAAATCAATTTCTTCAATAAACATGACTCACCCAAGTTTAAAAGAAGCCTTAGACGAGACCAATTCTAGAGACATCAATTTATGGGAATTTCTAGAAAATAAAACATCCAATAAATATCATGGGCATAAGATAATAGACTTTTTGCCAATAGACATTGTTGACACTCGTTAACGTCAACTTTTACTAGGGCTTTTTACCCGAATGAAAACAAGAAAACACACTAGTCTAGGGCTTTATCTGACAAATTCCATGAGTTTTGCATATTCTGTATTTTCCGGGATGATTTTTAGAAAAGCTGAAAAAAAAGAGGGATTCTAGTGCAAAATAAGCACGAAAACTTATCCGCCACGGAAATATCACGATTGGGCCCGGGAACCATCTAGAAGACACCGAAGCAACGGGACCCCGAGAGGAGGAAAAGTGGGGCCGGCCGGCCCCACCTTGGGGCCGCCCCGGCGCCCCCGCTAGGGTTTCGCCCCCCTTCTCGGAAGCTTCCTCCACCACCTACGAGGAGTCATCTTGGCCCTTGGTTATGTTGGTTTGATCTGCGGCGCACGCCGATCCCACCGGCTATAAATAAAGGGGTAGACCCCCCTCCCTAAAGCATCAAGTCATTTGGAGATCCAGCCATCAAGAGCCTTCTCTAGTTCATCAGAGCCTCTCTAGTTTATAGCTTTAGCCTAGTTAGATTAGAAGTAGAAGAGTTCTAGTTCTTCAGCGAGATCTAGAGCCCCTGGCGTCTGTCTGGAGCGCGGAGTTCGGTATAGTTCTAGTACTTTGCTCTTATTGTATTCAATATTATGATTCAGGCAACATTATTCTTAATCTCTTATATATTCTTAATTGCAATAGTCATTGTCTACTTTGATTATATGTCTAGAATAGTTGGTTTGATCTTATTGAATTCATGTAATTGCTCAGATAGCGTTTACCCAAAGCATTTGGGTAGATGGTAGACAATATGTAGACGTGGTGTCTAGATATCTTGTTTATCTGTGAGTGCACCCTGACGTGCCGGGACGTGTGGTAGTCCGCACAGGTGACAGCTGCGTTGGTTCCTCTGTAGTCCACCCTCCGTACGTAGGACTACCATGGGCACGGTCGCGAAGGAGGTGACCCTTGTGTCTTAATACCCTCATTAGTTGATGCCTCTTTACATGTGATAATGATATAGGGTTAACTTAACAATAATTGCTAGATGTAGTTGCACTAATTAGAGTTATTCATTGATGTAGTTATAGAATTACCTTAGTATTTATTCCTGAGTTTATCCATTGGCTAGCTATTGTTATGACTAGAAGAGCTCTAATGTTTATCTATTTATGATGACTGATCATTATTATTATTTATCATATATATCTTTTATCACGTGACTTATCCCCTGTTGTGAGTAGGATTCTAGTTATGGTTTGCCTTTCGCATCAATAGTATAAGTTATAGTTTATAAGTCCTACATATAGACCTTACCAATTGGTATAAATATAAATCGACAACCCTGGTAGATTTTCCTAGGTAAAATGCTACAACGGTATAATTATCTGTCCGCTTGCAGAACCTAGTTAGTTTATATTCATATCTTTATATTCATATCTTTTATTTCTGCCTAGTCATATTGAATACATGTAAATCTATAGTTATTTCTTAAGCAATAAGATTAAGGATGACAACTTAATTCATGCTTAGGAATGATAGTGATAAATAGGTGGCTAGTTGCTAATGACAAGTTAATTTAATACCGAGCATTTTTGGCGCTATTGCTAGAGGTAGGGTTTATCTCTATTTTTAGTAGTGACGTTAGAAATGCCAAAGACATCCATAAAGAAACGCCCGTGGATTTTGACAAGGGAGATCATATCGACAAGCATGGCAATTATTTCATTAACATCTTATCAAATCTATGCTCATATCAGAAATCTCCTAGATCAATTGGTCTCTCTAATATTATCACACACGAGATATTCAACCCTCTCTTTATACCTGTTTATAAAATCATTGAAAGGGTGGTTGTAGATGCATATGTTTATCATAAATATTGTAGATCTCGTTATAATCTTGATATAGGTGCACAAAGGCTAATGTTCTAAAGAAAACCCCTTCACCAACTCGATAATCGACGGTTTCCCAAGAACAACTTTGTGTCCCAAAATAGCCACTCTTAAAAAAAAATTAAATTGAGCTTGCACTTTTAGCATAGAAATATAATTGTCAAAATATTCCTTTGGTATTTTTGTTACTAGCTATTTTAGGTTTGAAGTAAAAGAATGAAGGATAACAACACCAGGTATGTCCCACCAATCATCATGCAACATTATATTTATCCAAACTTACTTTGCTTTGTAAAATTCCAGCTTGGGGGAATGGCCTTATTTAGAAAATTCTATGTTGCTAATGCTGGTTGTCTCTACCTTTTTAATTCATGCTCAAAATATTGCATAATAATCATGCTCCTTCATCTCTAATTGAATGAATCTCTATAAGTGCTTTCATGTCACCTTTATCTGCTATAGTAAGTTTTTGGTTTGAAAGTACTTCAAGGGTACTTTCATAGGCTTTTTTAAATTAAGCGTGGTGCCTAGGTTAAATAGTCTACCTTAGTCAATTTAGACATGGGGTTTGGTTTGGCTATTGATCTGAAATTAGCTTGTGTAGACATTGGAATATTTTGTTGGACTAACCCCTGCAGGAATCTTTCAATTCAATCTGGGTAAGTCATGAGATGAATTCAAATCAAGGATGAAGCAAGGCATATGACAAACTTCAATAACTTTGTAAAGAAGACACAGACTTATTCATCATGAATGGAAGAACTATAAGCATAAGAATGAGTAAAGCGAAAAGATCAAGGAAGCAAAAAGATGGCAAGGGGTGAGAAAGAAAGAGTGCAACGGAGGAGACAAGTCACTCAAGAACAACTCAAGATTCAAGAAAGGAAACGACCACCGAAAGTCATCAACCCTTTATCACTTGAAGTCATACTCCAAGAATGAAGGTAATACCCTAAGGTAATTGGTTAGTGCTTTTCTCTTGATCTTGATATGCATATAAATAAAGATACAAACAGGTTTGGATTAAAACTTTGCTTAATTAACTCAACAAGTTTAACATGTTTAAACTTGTTTCTAGCATTCACTTTCTTGATCCTATGGTTGTAACCAATTAAAGCTAAAAAAGTGTACATCCTATGTTTGAAAGATGATAGTCGTACTCATATTACAATTGAAATGTTAAGTAGAGATAGATAATCCTTCTATTGGTTAAGAAATTTAACCCATTTTACCATATGAACTTAAATGCAACACTCAATGTTCTGATCTTACCACCTATGTTAAACAAACTATACAACACCAACTCTGTCTTGTGTAATGTGTCTAAGGTTAGAGAAGAATAAATAAAGAAATAAGATTTGGTTCTGTTGGTGTTTTTCCACCAACAGAGCCCATACACTTGATCTCTACCTTTTTTTTGCAAGCTGGATACACTTCAAGCAAAGTGTGAGGGAATATTCCCTAACACTCTACAAGTGAAAGTTCTGAACCCACAAAGATGCACATTGAGCAAGATGCTATTAGCTCCGACTATAAATGCGCTACTTCAACCTGCTGGCTAAGAAAAGAACAAAAAGGGGCACCACCAACGTAAGAGGTGTAATCATCATTGTCTCCATCTTCAAGACCAATAGATGCAATTAATGAAAGAACATGAGTGGAGAAGAGACACAAGTCCAATTTGGAAGACTTAAAAAACCTGAACCCTCACCGAAAAGGTAACATCGGTAGTTATCCATATTTACTTTCTTGCAATGCATATTTCTCTTTAGCATGTTTACTCTTCTACATTCCTATTGCATAGGAAACAACAAAAATAATCATCCATTCATTATATTACATTCATACATCTCAAAGCATGAAGCCCCATGTGAAACTATAGCGGTGTAAAAACTGTAGGAGTTCTCACTGTGGTGGCCTAAAAATAATAATAAAATATATAGCATGCATATTTTCTTTCTGCATATAAACCTAAAAACTCTAAAAATATTAATTGAGCATCCCGATACAATTCTGCTAGCATAAATGCTTTGAAACTTCCACAAACTCAATCATCTAAAAATGGCTAAACCACTAACTTTATCCTAATACCGTTCCACGAGTTTTGGTGTTTTGTGAGAGCTTTCCGCAGGATGACTCCAAGAGCTAGCTCACCTAGGTATCTTCATCTTCACCACTTGAAGTACACCTTCCTGACACACAGCTAACCCCTGTGTAAAGAAAGTAACTTCTTGGAGAATGAGATTGGGATCCCTGGCAACACTTGCCCTTATAAGCATGAGCTCCTCTGCGAGGACCACTCAGCTTCAGCGCTCAACCACGACAATAACTAGCTTGGGGGAGAGCATCCCCTAGTTATCAAGTAAGTATACCTAAGCGATTATCGAGTCTATTTTATAGTGAGCACATAAAGGTTCACTATAGTATCATAAGAAAACCTAAAAATACCAAAAATATATGGGTACATGAAGGTCCATGTCTATAGAGTTTTTTGTGAGTCTATTAGATGAATAACAAGTAAAACCAAATAAAGATATTTTATTAAGGTGTGATCATAAAGTATGCTTAATAAATTTTTTCTAGTTTGTTAGGAGTCGAATAAAAACGGGAGAACAATATAATTTTGAATCGAAGATGATAAATAGTTGCTCTACTGTAATTCCTTTCAAGTGCCTAGTTTTCAACCTTAAATTCTCCCGAGTTTTGGATATGACTGCTTTGATATATGAACTTATTCTGAACCTAAAACTTGCGGAGGCAAATGCTTAAGCTAAGTCTAGGTGATTGATGGATATGATATGAGAAAGTCTGAGCTGCTATTTATCCGATTCCTAGCGACACTACAATTCTAGAGATTTATCTTTTGAAAATCTAAATCTCACATGATGAGCTCTTGTATGACCATGTTTGTATTCCTACCAAAGCCAAATATGATATATCTAGATTAGGAAAACCTTTGCTTATTCATGCTGCTTGCTTTGCATTGAGTTCAGTCAACCTTTGTTGTATACCTTATGAGAGTCTTGTCATGCTTTTAAAATCAAGATCACACACACACTCCACCCACATATGCATTATTCCTACTTTGGGAGTAAGCGCAACCATTTTCCACTTTCATCCAGATCCACCTTAAAAATATTTTTCTCCTACACTAGGAGTGAACACCCAAAAAGAAACCCTATAGGTCAACCCCTGTTAATTGCTCTAAGTCCTTATTGCCATCTCTCTAATTATCATTTTGTATTTAAAGGATGCACGTGGCTATGCAAAAAGAAAGAGTATTGAAAAAAAGAGAAGAAAAAGGGAGTAAAAAATAGACAAGTGTCCAAGCAATGGGTACGTAGATACCCGCCTCCCTAAAAAAAGAGAGATAAGAAAAAAATATAAAAAAAGAAAGAATAAAGATAGCCCATGTTTCCTATGAAAGTTTAAAGTTCCTAGAGAGAGATTTATTCCTAAAGAGCAAAAGTAGAATTAGGATTAGCCACCATATATACACCTATTCACCATATTCTATACACATGCACATCTAGGTTTGATTGTATGACTTGACTCTCTATGGATCCAATATTTGACTTTACAATATATGAATTGCATGCATGCTCACGCTTGTTTTAATGCCACTCCTATGAACTCCACTATAATCCTTAGCTATAGAAGGGCATAACATCATTAATGCCTCAGTGAGATCCACAAAATACCACATATACAAGAGACTTGAGGGTGTCATACAATTAAGCTCTGAGTTTCATTCTGAAAACTTATAAAAACTCCAGAATACTGGTTGAGTGAAGAATTTGAGACATAGTGCTTGACTTGATTGTTTTGTCTTTCAATTCACTCAAGACCCAAGTGAAAGTTAAGAAGCCCCATGGTTGAAGGTAATATGGGTAAGTTTGAAAGTCAGATCGGTTTATTCTAATCCGAAGGAGAATTTCTGTTTGAAAGCATGTGTACTTTTGAGGCGTGAAAACATTGTAGCAACTCCTGATCCAACTCTAGGCTTTGCTAAGGGACTAGCAAAGGATAAGCTTGGGGGAGCTTGTTGACGGTGGATAGCGTCAACTTTTTATAGTGCAATAGACATGAGATATGATCAATACACATAGAAGATAGGGGGTTTTAACTAACAATTCCATGAGTTTTGATAATTTCATATTTTCTAGGGAGTGTTCCAGAAAACCGCGGAGAAGGACATAATTATCAAGCAAATTAGCAGAATTATCTCACGCTTAAACATATGCCATTGGGCTGTACATGGAACAAGGAGACACCACGACAAAGATGGGCCCGAGAGCCCATAGTAGAGGGCCGGCCGGCCTGGGGCCTAGGGCCGGGCGGCCTCCCCCAAAAGCTCCTCGGCTCTGCTTCTGGAAGGGCCGGGCGGCCTCCCCAAAAGCTCCTCGGCTCTGCTTCTGGAAGCTTCCTCCACCGCCTTTGAGGGTTCATATCCACCGTACGTGAAGTCGGTTTGATCGAACGGCTCGTATGCATCCCACCGGGCTATATAAAGGGACCTCTGGCCCCCTGACGGAGGCATTCCTGAAACCCTAATTCATTATCTCCAGTTGGATCAACGTAAGAGGGGTCCCTTGAATGGATCTACCTCTTAGAGTAGCTATCTAGTCTTAGAATTAGAGAGAGGAGTTGAGAGTAGAGTTCTGGAGGAGTTCCGGCCTGTCGGTGCTTCTCTTTGGCTGTATTCTCTGGGATCAAGTCCCCTCGCCCGGGGCTTGTTTCTGAGGTTCTTCAATCAACATCTTCTTATGTACGTAACTTTGTATTCATATTGTTCTTCTAGTTCACAATTCTTTTAAGTACTTAGTCTATAGGACCCTGTAGATTAAAGAAGTAATATAGGTGTAAGCGTGGTGCTTAGATCTAGATTACTTGTGAATGTCCCCTGTCTTTCCGGTAGATGGTAGCTCGCGAAGGTGACTTTATAGCTTCGTTGAATCCTCTGTAATCCATCACCCGTTAGAAGGATTGGCAGCCGCATATAGATGCTAGCAGGGGAGAACTCTGCTTTCTACCCCTATTCAAGTTATCTGGCCGTGTTAGAACATTAGAAAATACCTTTTTACTGAGATTCAAAGTAAACGTAGTTTTAGTGATCTCCTCTTATCTCTAGCTAGGATTGATATTTACTGGTTAGGTTAGACCGTAGTTATACTCACACGTTTCCTTGTGGATACGATATGTAAAACCTTCGGGTGAAGTGCTACATCGGTATTATATCTGTGCGATTGCGGATAGTCATATTTTCTTGTGTGCATTTAATTTATACCAACAAAAGGTGAGAAAGTATTGCTCATGGACTTAAAATTTGATGAATAGTTATTTTATTGCATTCCACTGTATGTTTACTTTGAATAATCCATATATCTACTTTATCTCATATCAAATCCACAACATGTTTAGTTCCTTGCATACATGTATGTCACTTGCATTCTTATCTAAAAATAAAAAATGCTCACTGTGATTATGCTTTATCATCTCTAATTGAGTAAACCTCTATACTATTTTATCCTAATCTGTTCCATAAGTTTTGGTGTTTTGTGAGAGCTTTCTGCAGGATGACTTCAAGAGCTAGTTTACCCAGAGGCTCTCATCTTCACTCCTCATTGTACACCTTTTCGACATACAGTTACCCACTGTGTGAAGGAAGTAACTTCTCGAAGGATGAAGATCGAGATGTTCCTGGCTACACTTGCTCTCATAAGCATGAGCTCCTCTGTGAGGATCATCAATTTCAATGCTTAACCACGCCAACAACTAGCTTAGGGGAAGGCATCCTCTAGTTATCAGGTAAGTATACCCACGTGATTATCGAGTCTTTCTTATAGTCATAAAATACCAAAAAATGTGAGCACATGAAGGTTCACCATAGTATGATAAGAAAACCTAAAAAGGATAAAAATATATGGGCACATGAAGGTCCATGTTTTTGAGTCTTTGTGAGTCTTTAAAATATAAAACCAAATAAAAATGAGTGTCTAGTTATGAGTCAATAAATAGGAAAGCTCTAGAGATGATCTTAAAGGACAAAAGTTGTAGCTTTTAAAGTGCCTAGTTGCCAGACTTAAGTTTTCCCAAGTTTTGGCTTAGACTATTTTGACATGAAGATTTACTTTGAGCCTAAAACTTGTGGGTTGCATATGCTTGAGCTAAATCTAGGTGATTGATTGATATGATTGAAACAGTTTGAGCTACTGTTTATCTTGTTCTAAATGACACTAGTGTTCTGGAGATTTCTTTTGAAAAATGCAAAACCTTATATGATGAGCTCTTGTATGACAAAGCTTACATTCCTACCAAAGCCAAACATGATAAGATAGGCTAGATAAACTTCCACATATATGCTACTTATCTTGCATTGAGTTCTGTCCATCTTTGTGACCCTTGTAAGAGATTTGTCATACTCTTGAATCAAGATCCACTTACACTCCACCTACATATGCACCACTCTACATTGGAGTAGGCGCAATAACATGCCATTCCATTCTATCCAAAAATATTTTGCTCCTACACTGGGAGTAAACACCAAAAAAATTCTTTTAGGATAGCTACCGAATAATTGCTTCAAGTTCTTGCTACTATCTCTCATGAATCTATAGTGCCAAAAGGAGGTGTGAGCTATGCAAAAGTTATTCTAAAAAAGAGAGAAAAGAAAAATAATGAAAAAAGGAGTTAGAAAAAGGACAAGTGTTTGAAATATTAAAACAATGGGTACTTAGATGTCCACCTCCCTAAAAAAAAAAGAGAGGGAAAGAAGAAATAAAAAGAATAAGATAGCTCATATTCTCTAGCCAAGTTCTAAATTCAAAGGAGAGGTATGTCTTCAAGGAGCAAAAGTGGAATTAGGTTTCACCACTTCCACTAAATATCCACCATATCCATATACTTGCACATCTTGATTCAATTGCATGGCTTATTTTCTCTGTGGATCCATTGTTTGACTTTACAATATGTGCATTGCAAGTATGCTCTTTCATGTTTTCTCCACACCTATGAGCTCCACATAAGCCTTAGTTGTCGGAAGAAAAGAAAGGCATAATATCATTATTGCCTTGGTGAGAATCCACAAATACCACATATACTAAAAGATTTGAGAGTGTCATACAAAGAAAGCTCTGAGTTTTATTTAAAAACATCTAAAAACTCTAGAATGATGGTTGAATGAAGAGCTTGAGACACAGTGCATGGCTGGATCTTTCTGTCTTTCAATTGCTCAAGACACAAATAAAAGCTAAGAATCCTCATGGTCAAGGGTAATATGAGTAAGTTTGAATAAGAATTTTTTTCTGAATACAGGTATATTTTGAGGGGCTAGAAGAAAGTTACTAAGAACATATAGATATCAATAGCGGTTTCTAAGTTTAGCTTTGCTAGGGACTAGCAAAGGTTAAGCTTAGGGGAACTTGTTGATGGTTATTAAACACTAAATATAATTATCAACTATTGTATAAAATGATATAAAATAAATTACAAAGCATAGTTATAGGTTTTGATTCTAACGAGTTCCACGAGTTTTAGTGTTCTCACTTGTCTTGTAGGAATATGCAATTTTCCATCAAATAAAAGTATCTCAAGTGGGGAACTGGACTACACCATTGCTAAGGGCTCGTTGAGATGATCGAAACGGACATATAATTTGCTATATTCGGAGTACAGAATAAAAAGATATGAATTTTACAAATAAAGAAAGATTCTAGAACATAGAGCTGCGGAATTAAATAGGCCCAAATCAGAATTTGACGCATAAAGACCTATGGGTGTTTTTATAAGATATGGTGGGGAGATTAGTACCACATCGCTTGCTAAAGGTGGAGGGGAGGCCAGGCGCTCTCATATAAGCAACCTAGGACCCCTTGGGGGCACCACACATTATTGTGGAGATGTAGAGGCGTCCCTCGAAAGAATGATCTCTCACCTCTAGAGAATTAGGGCTAGTGTTGACACTCGTTAGCGTCAACTTTTACTAGGGCTTTTTACCCGAATGAAAACAAGAAAACACACTAGTCTAGGGCTTTATCTGACAAATTCCACGAGTTTTGCATATTCTGTATTTTCTAGGGTGATTTTCAGAAAAGCTGAAAAAGAGGGATTCTAGTGCAAAATAAGCACGAAAACTTATCCGCCACGGAAATATCACGATTGGGCTCAGGAACCATCTAGAAGACACCGAAGCAACGGGACCCCAAGAGGAGGGAAAGTGGGGCCAGCCGGCCCCACCTTGGGGCCGCCCGGCGCCCCCTACTAGGGTTTCGGCCCCCCTTCTGGAAGCTTCCTCCACCGCCTACGAGGAGTCATCTTGGCCCTTGGTTACGTCGGTTTGATCCTGCGGCGCACGTCGATCCCACCGGGCTATAAATAAAGGGGTAGACCCCCTCCCTAAAGCATCAAGTCATTTGGAGATCAATCCATCAAGAGCCTTCTCTAGTTCATCAGAGCCTCTCTAGTTTATAGCTTTAGCCTAGTTAGATTAGAAGTAGAAGAGTTCTAGTTCTTCAGCGGGATCAGGAGCCCTCGGCGTGCATGCGGAGCGCGGAGTTCGGTATAGATCTAGTACCTTTCTCTATTGTATTCATTATGATTCAGGCAACATTGTTCTTAATCTCTTATATATTCTTAATTGCAATAGTCATTGTCTACTTTGATTATATGTCTAGGATAGTTGGTTTGATCTTATTGAATTCATGTAATTGCTCGTATAGCGTTTACCCAAGCGGCATTTGGGTAGATGGTAGACAATATGTAGACGTGGTGTCTAGATATCATGTTTATCTGCGAGTGCACCCAGACGTGCCTTGGGGACGTGTGGTAGTCCGCGCAAGCAGTGACAGTGCGTTGGTTCCTCTGTAGTCCACCCTCCGTGCGTGGGACTAGCATGGGCACGGTCGCGAAGGAGGTGACCCTTGTGTCTTAATACCCTCATTAGTTGATGCCTCTTTACATGTGATGATGATATAGGGTTAACTTAACAATGATTGCTAGATGTAGTTGCACTAATTAGAGTTATTCATTGACTTAGTTATTGAATTACCTTAGTATTTATTCTGAGTTTATCCATTGGCTAGCTATTGTTATGACTAGAAGAGCTCGATGTTTATCTATTTATGATGGCTGATCATTATTATTATTTATTATATATATCTTTTATCACGTGACTTATCCCTGTTATGAGTAGGATTCTAGTTATGGTTTGCCTTTCACATCAATAGTATAAGTTATAGTTTATAAGTCCTACATATAGACCTTCCCAGTGGTATAAATATAAATCAACAACCTGGTAGACTTCCCTAGGTAAAATGCTACAACGGTATAATTATCTGTCCGTTTGCAGAACCCAGTTAGTTTATATTCTTATCTTTATATTCATATCTTTTATGTCTGCCTAGTCATATTGAATACATATAAATCTATAGTTATTTCTTAAGCAATATAATTAAGGATGACAACTTAATTCATGCTTAGGAATGATAGTGATAAATAGGTGGCTAGTTGCTAATGACAAGTTAATTTAATACCGACCATTTTGGCGTTCTTTGTTAGGGGTAGGGTTTATCTCTACGCTTTTTAGTAGTGACGTTAGAAATGCCAACAACTAGACTTTCTAATATAGTAGATTAGTTCTAGTTGAGAGTTAGGTAGAGCGGAACTACGCTTGGGTTCTGGAGAAGTTTGAGATTTGGTAATTTTATGTTCTCTATTTACTTTTATGCATTACATTTGTACTTTAGCATAGGATCTCCGCCTGTATTAGGTGCTCTAGTTATTAATTGTGATTAGGGTAGTAATCGGTAGTGTAGACATGGAGTCTAGGCTATTCGTTACCTGAGATTGCACCCAATCCAACATATAGTTGTGGTAGTCCCAGGTGGTGACAGCCCTGACGGCTGACGTATTCCACCATGTTAGGGTTGGTGCTTGTAGGACCGTAGTCGGAGCTTCCTAATCCTTTCTCACACGTTTTCGTGACTAGTGTTCCGATCTCCCGAAGTGTTATTGTGTGATTGCTATATCTATCCATGAATCAGTTATTATAGAACCCCAGTAATAGAGAAGTATTTAGAAACCTTAAACTCTCCCGTTGTCCTCTTACTTTAGCTATCTACTCTTTTATCATAGAATTCTCCTGTGTGTCTATGTCATTTATGCATAACTCCTATCATTTATCATTACCCCTACTTTAGTCTAGTTGGTGTATTAGTTAGTAGATACATGATGTTGAACTATCAATATCTTTATTCATTGTTTTCCGGTGGTAAAATATAAATAACGATACCTGAAATACTCCCGGTAAAATGCTACAAGGGTGTTCTGTGCGCTTGCGGAATCTTTTATATTTTAATTGTGCATAAGAAATACCAACAAGCATTTTTGGCCCCGTTGCCGGGGAAACAATTGGTGTGAAGATTTTGATATTGACCTTGATATCTGCTAATCTAGTCTGCCACTAGCTTTAGTAGGATTACCTCTGTTTTGTTGAGTTGTGGTATGTTGACGGTAGATAACGATCACTTTTAACCGTCAACAAAATGTATAAAGGAGATCACCACTAGAAAACATAGGGGTTTTAACTGACAATTTCCACGAGTTTTGGTGATTTCATATTTTCTGCAGGATTATTCTAGAAAAGAGAAATTTGAGGATTTAATTGCAAGATTTACATAAAACTTAACCGCGACGAAAATATCATCATCGGACTCAGGAAGGATCCAGTAGACACCAGAACGAAGCGGAGAAGCGGAGCCCACCTGGTGGGGCCGGCCGGCCCCACTGGCTAGGCCGGCCGGCCTCCCCCTTCCACGGTCTTCCACGAGCTTCTGGAGTATTCCTCCACCGCCTTTGAGGATCAATCTTGGCCCTACGTGAAGTCGGTTTGATCCATCGGCCATCGTTTCCTCCACCGGGCTATAAATATGTGCCTGCACCCCCAGGAGCAATTAGGGTTTTGCTTCAATTCATTTGTCAAGATTAGACTAGAAGCTAGGGTTTTTAGAGATTAGAATTAGAGCTCCAGTTCTTCAAGTTCAAGATTAGGTTTAGCTAGCAAGGTTCAAGTAGAGTTGGGCGCTTCGCTCAGAGCTTCCGATCTGTAGTCAAGAGATTGGTAATTTGTATCTTGTTTATGACTTTGTTCTTAATTATTATATTGCTACTTATTAAGTTCTTAGTTTGCTCTAGTTGCATTCTTGATATAGTTATGATTGGTGATGATTATAGTCATATGTTCGTAAAGCGCCTAATTCAATACTCGAGTGGGTTAGATGGTATGTATTATGTAAGCGTGGTGCTTAGATATCATATATACCTACGATTGCATCCTGATGTGCCGGGTAGTGTGGTAGATCGTAGGTGTACAGGCCTATTGAGTCCTCTGTATTCCACCCCTCGCATGTAGGCTAGTAGAGCGCGGTCGCGAAGGAGGTGACTTATGTCTCAATATCCTCCCTAGTTGATGCTCCTTATGCTGTTTTCTGAGTTGGTTATGCTATAGATGAAAGTGTGTATATTGGTGTGATCTGTAGACTTATTATTTAGGGATAATCTAGAAGTTTTTTACTTTAGCCGAATCTCCTATCTAACCAAATCATATTAGTTGAGTCTTTAATCTCTGTCTCTGGAAAGTCCTGTTATTTCATGTTTATCTTTATCTTTATTATTTATCTTGACTCACCCCTGCTAAAAGTATTAGTAAGGTTGATCACTATAGGTCTGCATATTTAAGTCATAGTCATAATTTCTTTCTATCCCCTTCTAGATAGATCCAACGCATTAAATGAGTTTTTCTTTTGGCTTAAAACAAATCAATGATACTTAGGAATCTTACCAGGTGAAATGTTACAACAGGAGAATTATCTATGCACTTACAGATATATTCTATAGCATCATTTTTAGGGTAGACAAGTGTAGATTATTTTCCAATATTTTTGGCATCATGTTAGGGATGACAACTTAACGCGAAGTGATGTCAGAAATGTCAACAAGCATTTCTGGCGCCGTTGCCGGGGAAATCAACATTTATTTGCCAGGATAATTTCATGCGGGTATTCAATCTTTCAAAGAAAATATTTTTTCAAAAGGAAGAGTAATATGGCTATAGGCATAAATACTTATAGGTAGATCAACACCTTTTGCTTTTAGTAGGCTTACCCTTGTTTGTCTTTGTTATTATTTTATGCAGGGTAAGTGCAGGATTGGTTGTGTGCTATCAACTCTCATCAATAAAGAGCAACCAAGACCCTAAAGAAGCTAGACATCAGTTGAGAAGCTATGGTGAGAAGAGATTGCGTGAATTCTACGCTCCAAGCATTTTGTGAACATTCGCGTTGGACCAACCCTCAATATTAGAGAACATGATTATGAACTTAAACCAAGCCTCATCAACATGGTGCAAGCTATCACATTTAGTGGAAAGAAGGATGAAGATGCTAGTGCTCATTTGCAGAATTTTCTGGAAATTTGTAGCACCATCAACATCAAGAACATATCTCAAGATGTCGTGCTACTTCGTTTGTTTCCGTTCTCATTGGAAGGGAAGGCGAAGCAGTGGTTCTATCAAATCAAAGATCAGATTGAGACATGGGAAGGATGTTCAAAAGCTTTCCTAGAAATGTTTTTCCCAGTAGGCAAGACCAATGCATTACGAGGGAAGATATTAGAATTCTTTCAGCAGAAAGGTGAACCGATTCCAGAAGCTTGGGAACGTTTTTAAGATGATATCTCAGATTGTCCGCATCATAGAATGGAAGAATGGTTACTCAT
Source organism: Chrysopogon serrulatus (assembly GCA_015844335.1). Classification (NCBI taxonomy): domain Eukaryota; kingdom Viridiplantae; phylum Streptophyta; class Magnoliopsida; order Poales; family Poaceae; genus Chrysopogon; species Chrysopogon serrulatus. The sequence goes on from JADLZL010004007.1 coordinate 173,438, forward strand.
GCAAACATTTTATCATGGATTAATATCAAAGTCACGTGAACAACTTGATGCCACTACTGAAGGATCATTTATGTTACTCACTCCTAGAAAGGCCAGAAGTCTTATGGACAAGATATCGAGAATCAAAATTTGGACATATAATAGCCAAACTTGTCATAAGATTGAAGAAGTTTCGGAGGAAGTGTGTGCACTATCAACTAAGATGGATGTACTATTGAATTGGCTAGAGCAAAGAGCTAACTACAAAAGAGATCGACAAGCCATTCAAGACGCATTCGACTCTCAGAATCAATGTGGAGAATACTTAGGGGTTAAATTTGATAACGCCCCAGAGAAGATCAATACTATTATCAAATCCACTTCACAGAAGTAAGGATGGAGTCAACCTCAAGGTAAGTATCAAGGTAATAATAACAACCAAAAGCAACCACCCTTGAGAGAGTTAATATTGGAACAGGCTAGAATTAATGAGAACATTCATAAAAAGCTTGCTTTCAATGATGCAACCTTAGAAGGAATAAACTCTAAATTAGATAATTTTTCTTCTACTGTAAAAGAACAAATAGCATTCAATAAGAAGATAGAATTACAAATAGCCCATTTGGCTTCTACTTTGTCTACTACCGCTAACCCTGAGCAGGTAAAAGGAATATCTACTAGAGGAGGTAAGTCAACATGTGACCCACCTTACCCAAAAGGGGTAAGGAGGCCACCACAATTAGAGCAGGTAGAAGAAGAAGTAGAGAGAGATAATATAGAAGAAGAAGTTATACCACAAGATTTACCACAAGACCCAGAGTTACACCAAGACTTTTATGACACAAATCTCCTACCGTTTCCACGTAGAAATAGAAGGACCAAAACAGATGAACAATTCGATAAGTTTGTAGAGGTAATTCAGAAATTATATGTCAACATTCCGTTACTAGATGCCATGCGGTGCCTATATACGCAAAATACTTACGGGATATCCTCAACAACAAAAGACCACAGCCTTCTACGGAAGTCATTAAGCTTACAGAAGAGTGTAGTACGGCGATTCTGAATTCTCTTCCTGTCAAGAAGAAGGATCCAGGATGTTCTACTATTGATTGCTCAATTGGAGATCAAAACTTTGAGAATGCCTTATGTGATCTTGGAGCTAGCGTTAGTGTTATGCCCAAGAAGGTCTTCGACAAGCTCAACTACTCTACGCTTACACCCACTTCGATGTGTTTGCAACTAGTGACCAATTAATTCGTTATCCCACGGGGGGATTGCGGAAAACATTCGGTAAGAATCCGAGACTTTTTCATTCTGTAGATTTTGTAGTACTTGATATGCGAGGGGAAGTGATGAAGACACCACTTATCCTCGGGAGACCATTCCTAAACACCGCAAATACACACATTGGTGTTAGAGCTGGAGAAATTAAATTCACTATTAATGGGAAAGAAGAACGATTTGCATTCAAGCCACGACCGGAGCAATGTCAGATATTGGAGTATCATGAGAAGCAAGAATCAAGGTCATTATCTCCAGACCCGGAGATCAAGCATGAAGAATAATCAAATTGAAGAAGTCCGATTCGGTGGACTTAAAACCCGAACCTTCACCGGGAGGTAACTCGGTAGTTATCGGTAATTTAAATTTTCGCATATTTACTTTCTTAGCTTTTGCATTATTAAAAAGAAATAAACAATCATGGCATAATAGTTAGAATAAGCACTGAGTAATTAATGCTTACGGGGAGTAAAACCCCGTCGGTGATTTTACTCGAAAAACAGAAAAATACAAAAACACTGTCATTGGAATTCTTATTTTCCATAGATTCATAAAAGTAATTTAGTTTTTCATTCTTGTGTCATTATACGGTATAAATATGGGAGACATGTGGGACCCACACCCATCATCTCACATCCCATCACACCTACCATTATTCACCACCATCCAAAGGAGAAAAGCATTCACATGCATGCACCAACTTTCACTCACTCCTCTCCCTGGCGTTTTCTAATCAAGTCATCACCGAAAGAGCATCCTAAGGGGCAGCATCTGTTGCAATGTCGACACCAGAGAAAGGAGAAAGGAAATGGCCAAGGTGTGGGGCCGGCCGGCCCCACCACTTATGCCGGCCGGTATCCCTCTTCTTCCTCTCCCTCTCTCTCTTCACTCATTCATTCCTCTACCATTCTCAAGTCCAGAGAGCTCTGCTCCCCTCTGTTCTTCATTACGAAGAACACAACTCACCAAAAATCCCACTAGTTGCTCAAGGAAAATCCAGAAAAAAATTAAAAGAGAAGGAGATTAGAGCTTTGCTCAAAGTTTCATCCAAGGGAAGTGATCTCTCATCCTCTCTAACCCTTCTCCACTAGTTGTTCTTGTTTGTTCCTGTTTTTGTTCTTGAAGATGAGTAAGAGACTCAAGAGTGCAGCAAGGAGCCTTGGAAGGGCACTCTCCTTCTGCTCTACAAGGAGTCAAACGTCATCATGAGCACCTTCACGAGCCGACTCCAAGATGGAGGTAGGCACACCATCACCGGTTGTCCATGAATCATCATCCCAAGGAGAGCCACCAAGGTATATCCTTATGGACGACTCTCAAATTTCTCTACTTACTAGAACCGAGAAGGGAGTATTTAATTTCATTAAAGACAAGGAGTTTTTCCATACACCGGTATTTGATAATGCACTACTCGTAGCAACCGGTATGGACACTGAGTTTGAACTAGTCTTTAGAATTATGGGATGGGAAAATGCTTGCGCTATTACTGAAGAAGGTAGTAAACTGCTTACCATAGAATTTTTGAGTACCTTAGAACTAGGATCGGATGAAGTATCATTTAGGCTTTTTAACCAAGAGTTCACCATCACATGGAAGAACCTTAGTACCATGCTAGGTTTTTCATCTAGGTGCCCAGTAGATATTGATGATATTCTAAGAGATTTTGATAGAACACAAGTATGGGAGAGTATTTCTAGAAAAAGGTTTTGTCATAAACCCACCACTGAGGAGATACATCACCCTACTTTAAGGTTTATGCATAAATGGCTAGCTGTCATTTTCTTTCCTAGAGAAGAATTAGACACTATTAGAATTGAGGAGCTGAAATTACTTTATACCATGATTAAAAAGAGAAGTGTTTCACCTGTTAAATACATGCTAAAATATTGGACTCATGTGTCGGCCATGAAAAAGTGTGGTGTTACATTTACTTCCTGGATTACTCGTATTGCTTCAAGGTTAGGGATGCTAGAAAATATTATTCTCACATATATTCCTGTACCTCGAAGAATAATTGGATATGACTTCTTTAAGCAGGCTCATATACTCAAAACAAAAGATAATAGAATTTATATGGTTTATAAGAATTTTGTTAATGAGTATGAACTGCCAAATAGAGAACTTGGTCTCTACACAGTAGAGAGTTTTGTTTTTGACTTGCAGACAGGTAGGGTGACTGCTGGGAGAAGTCCCTCAGCATTTTGCTGGGACGCAGAGACCAAGCTATCAAGGAGCAAATTCTACATCACAGGGACCAGCATACATTGCCTTCATGGGTTTTGATCAGCCACAGCCGTCACACCAGACTACTCAGTCATGGACACACCACTCCGCATGGGAGGGTTACACCTCTTATCAGGAGGGAGAGTCATCTTCAGGATGGGGACAATGGGAACAAGGTAATACCTCTTTTTCGCAGGAGACTGAGTACGAGAGAGGACGAGCATCCTTCTCTACACGCCCACGCACAGACTTCAGTACCGGTGGACCATTCGCATTCCATGCACCACTGGAGGATGACTACTACCAGCCTCTAGAGCAGCACGGACGACCTCCAGCAACATATGGTGGAGCCCCTCCTTTTGATCAGTTTGGCCAGCAGCTGACTAGCTTGGGGGAGGGTCAGCAGAGAATTCAGACCACGCTAGATCACACAGTGGCGTGGCAACATCAGATGGATAACAGGGTAAACACACTACAGCAGTCTCACGATCAGGGACAGGAGGCCCTTGCACTTTTGCTTCAGAGTTTAGGACTCGAGTATTCACCACCACCATCAGAGCAGTGAGATAGCTTGGGGGAGGACCCCCGCAAGGTGAGCACACTTCACCTTTATATTTATCATCTCTTTATTTTCAGCATTTATTTTTTTTGTTTTTGTTCTTAGCTATCTAAAAAAAATTACAAAACCAGGAAAATCAAATAAAAATATCTTTGTTGCTTTCTTTAATTTTCTATAATTTAATTCATGCATGATAAAAATAAAAACCTAAAAATAGAGTGTGTAAAAGGTTTGCTTTAATTTACCAGTTGTTAGTAGAACTTGAAGGCTAGACTTTTCTGAGTAATATGATTTTCTTCACATGCTTAGTGTTTAAATCAAAATTCTCCTACAGATTGAATGAAGTTGCCCTTATATAAAAATTTATTGTGAAGCTTGATATCTGTGGGTAGCATATTCTTAACCCTAAGTCTAGGTAATTATTGAACATGATTAGAGAAGGTCTAAGCTGCTGTTTATCTTACTCTAAAAAGATGCTAAAATTCTAGAGATTTACTTTTTGAAAAATGCAAAATGTTACATGATGAGATCTTGTATGACAATGTTAAATTCCTACCAGAGCCATAATGAATATTTAGGCTAGAAAGCTTTCTACATAATACTGCTTGTCATTTCATTGAGTTTGATCAATCTTTGTGACCCTAATGAGAGACTTGTCATGCTTTTAAAATCAAGATTCACTTGCACTCCACTTATATATATGCACTATTCTACACTGGAGTAGGCGCAACAACATGTCATTCCACTCTTGTCAGAAAATTATTTTACTCCTACACTGGGAGGAAACACCAAATATATTTCATTAGGATAGCCAACAAATAAATGCTCAAATATCTTGTTATTATTATCTCTCAGTTTTATAGACCAAAAAGGAAATTTTGTGAGCTATGCAAAATAAATAAAGAAAAATAGACAAGTGTCCAAAAGAAAAAAAAAGAGAGAAATAAAGAAAAAAAAGATAGCTCACAATTCCTGGCAATATTTCTGAATTTCAAAAGAGAGATAAGGATGAGCATAGTAGAATTAGGGTTATTAGTTTCCACCAAATATCCACCATATTCCACACACATGCACATCTTGATTTGATTGTATGACCTGTTTCTCTCTGGATCCATAGTTTGATTTTACAATACATGTTTTGCAAGTACGTCATCCATGATTATTTCCATACCTATGAGCTCCAGATAAACCTTTAGAATTAGGTTGAGAAAGGCATACGCTTTATTGCCTACGTGAGGAACCAAAAATACTACATACATGAGAGACTTGAGAGTGTCATACAAAGTATCTCTGAGTTTTATTTCTAAAAATCCATTAAAACCCCAGAAGATTGGTTGAATAGAAGAGTTTGAGACATAGTGCTTGACTTGATGTCTGTTTTCCAATTGCTCATGACCCAAGGTGAAAGATGTTAAGCTCCATGGTTGAGAGGAATAAGAGTAAGTTTGAAAATGAGGCTAATGAATTTCAACCACGAGAAGAATTTTAATTTAAATGCTTGAGTATTTGTTAGAAGTTATTAAATAAATATGAGAAACCCTGAGTATTAATTTTTCCTATCCTTTTTTAGAGTTAGCTTTGCTAGGGACTAGCAAAGGTTTAGCTTGGGGGAGCTTGTTGACGGTAGATAATGATCACTTTTAACCGTCAACTAAATGTATAAAGGAGATCACCACTAGAAAACATAGGGTTTTAATTGACAATTTCCACGAGTTTTGGTGATTTCATATTTTCTGCAGGATTATTCCAGAAAAGAGAAATTGGAGGATTTAATTGCAAGATTTACACAAAACTTAACCGCGACGGAAAATATCATCATCGGACTCGGGAAGGATCCGAAGACACCAGAACGAAGCGGAGAAGCGGAGCCCACCTGGTGGGTGATGTGAACAAGGGTTCCCGATCTTCTGAAAGGTTCTGGTAACTCTCGATTTGGCGAAAACGATACACAAGTCGATCCGGCTTCCGAACAGACGATCCGAAACCCCGCAATCGCGATTACCACGTCTTCTACGGTTATCAACCGGCATTGCATGGTTGACCTCGCCAAGAAGGCTAATCCTTGCTTGCGAATCAAAGAACACAAGCAAGAACAAGGAAGAAAGCAACCAATTTGCAAATGAATGATTAAGCTCACGAGTTGGGGTCTCACAAACCGATGAAACGGCGAAACTGTTCTTGACAGATTAATCTAAGCAAAACCCAAACCCTAACTTGGGCGGTGGCTACTATTTATAAAGAGTCTAAGGTCATGCAAGACCCCCTGGACGCACCCCTAATGGGTTCCAACTCGATACAAGGCCCAAAGACCAAAATACGACGTCGCAGCGTCAGGACAGATTCTGGATGTCAACTTGTTCGGAAGATTCCTAATGACTCCGGATGAATTTGGGCCTCCAACAAGACTCATTGGAATGGTCTTTTCGTTATCTTTCTTTAGAGTCTAAGAACGTCCAATTCCGAGTCTGGATGCATCCTGGGCGTCCAATTTAGTATAGACTGCTACTAGACTCCGAGACGGATTCGAAGTCGACTTGGTCTGGGCCTCCACCTTGACTTGAGCACCCTTGCTGGTCCTCCACGCCTCCAAGCCCTCCTCTATGTATCTCTCGGCCCTCTCCATGATTCCTAATCATAATATAATCATTAGGTAGCAATCTATTCTCTAAATCATATAAAGAATTACTTAGGAACGAGCTCACTGTAGAATTTAATTTGGTGTCGCGAAGCTCTTGTGATTGGACCTTGAATGTTCAGCGGAGGATCATTGAGTGTATCCGAAGGAGTGATGTCCTCATCATCCTCCCCCTCTTGAATTGGAGTCATCCTCGACTCAAGCTCATCTTCTTCTCCCAAGTATGGTGCCAAATCTACAATGTTAAAAGAAGGACTAACCCCGAACTTAGGTGGCAACTCAAGTTTGTATGCATTATCATTTATTTTCTCAATAACTTTATAAGGACCAGCAGCTCTTGGCATTAATTTAGATTTATGTAGCTCACGGAAACCTATCCTTTCTCAAATGTAACCATACTAAATCATCCAGCTCAAGTTTAATTTCTTTCCTACCTTCACTTCCAGCAATTCTATACTTTTTATTCATCTTTTCGATATTTTCTTTAGTTGTTTCATGCAACTTACGAATAAATTCAGCACGTGCGCTAGCATCACTATGGGTTCTTTCAGTGGTAGGTAAAGGCAAAAGATCAGTGGGAGCACGAGGGTTAAAGCCATACACTACCTGAAAAGGACTTACCTTAGTGGTAAAATGTGTTGCCCGATTGTAAGCAAACTCCACATGAGGCAAACATTCCTCCCACATCTTTAAATTTTTCTTCAAAATAGCTCTCAACATGGTGCCCAAAGTGCGGTTCACTACCTCTGTTTGTCCATCAGTTTGTGGGTGACAAGTTGTAGAAAACAACAATTTTGTACCCAACTTATTCCATAGAGTGCGCCAAAAATGACTCAAGAATTTTGCATCGCGATCTGAAACAATAGTACAAGGCATACCATGCAAGCGAACAATCTCTTTAAAAAAGAGGTCAGCAATAAAGACAGCATCATCACTTTTATGACAAGGTATAAAATACGCCATCTTAGAAAATCGATCCACAACAACAAAAATGTTGTCCCTCCCCCTCTTAGTCCTAGGCAATCGTAAAACAAAGTCCATCGAAATATCTGCCCAAGGAATAGAAGGAACAGGAAGAGGCATATACAAACCATGTGGATTCAAGCGAGACTTAGCCTTTTGACACGTAGTGCAGCGTGCCACGAACCGCTCAACATCTCTCCTCATCTTTGGCCAAAAGAAGTGTGTGGTCAACATATCCACCGTCTTCTTAGCACCAAAATGCCCCATCAAACCTCCTCCATGTGCTTCCTGCAACAACATTAGACGAACAGAACCAACTGGAATGCATAGACGGTTAGCTCTAAACACAAAACCACCATTGATCACAAACTTGTTTCATGTACGTCCCTCTTTACAATTCAGCAACACATCTTTAAAAACAGGATCAAGCACATATTGTTCTTTTATTGATTCAAGTCCAAAAATCCTACAATCAAGTTGGGACAAGAAAGCATAGCGTCTAGACAAGGCATCGGCAATCACATTATCCTTCTCCTTCTTATGTTTAATAATATAAGGAAAAGATTCAATAAATTCAACCCACTTAGCATGCCTACGATACAGATTATTTTGAGAGCGAAGATACTTAAGCGATACATGATCTGAATGTATAATAAATTCTTTAGGCCACAAATAATGACGCCATGTCTCTAAAGAACGTACAAGTGCATACAATTCTTTATCATACGTAGAGTAATTAAGAACAGGACCATGCAATTTTTCGCTAAAGTATGCAACAGGCTTACCTTCTTGCATCAAAACACCTCTAATGCCAACTCCACTAGCATCGCATTCTAGCTCAAAAGTCTTACCAAAGTTAGGAAGTTACAGCAATGGTACGTGTGTAAGCTTGTCCTTCAAAGTGTCAAAGGACTCCTCTTGTGCCTTACCCCAATGAAACACCACACCTTTCTTTGTCAACTCATGCAATGGGGCAGCAATGGCGCTGAAATCCTTGACAAAGCGACGATAGAACCTGCAAGACCAAGGAAACTTCTCACCTGTGTGATACTTGTAGGCACTGGCCAACTCTTTATGGCTTCAATTTTCGTCTCATCCACTTGAATTCCCTGTGGAGTAACAACATACCCAAGAAAAGAGACTCGATCCGTGCAAAAGATGCACTTCTCAAGGTTACCAAATAAACGTGCACCACGCAAAGCATTAAAAACAGCACGTAAGTGTCCCATATGTTCATCCAAAGATTTGCTGTAAATCAGGATATCATCAAAGTAAACTACCACAAATCGTCCAATAAAAGCTCTTAAAACCTCATTCATTAAGTGCATAAAAGTACTAGGTGCATTAGTCAAACCAAAAGGCATTATTAACCACTCATACAACCCGAATTTGGTTTTAAAAGCTGTTTTCCATTCATCTCCAAGTTTCATTCTAATTTGATGGTAGCCACTACGCAAGTCTATCTTTGTGAAAATTACAGAGTCACACAACTCATCAAGCATGTCATCAAGCCTAGGAATTGGATGACGATATCTAATAGTAATATTATTAATGGCTCTACAATCAACACACATATGCCAAGAACCATCTTTCTTAGGAACCAAAATCACAGGAACGGCACAAGGACTAAGGCTCTCACGTACATACCCGCGGTCCAAAAGCTCTTGGACTTGTCGCTGAATTTCCTTAGTCTCCTCGGGGTTGGTTCGATAAGCAGCTTCGGTTTGGTAGTGTTGCTCCCGGGATCAAATCAATTTGATGCTCTATTCCTCTCATAGGTGGCAGCCCCGGGGGTATCTCGGCTGGAAAAATGCCCTCATACTCCTGCAAAAGGTTAGTGACAACAGGAGGCATCGAACCAACAACATCTTCAAGCGAAAACAAGGCTCGCTTGCAAACCAAAGTATAGCATATATCATCATCAGAAATTTTAGCAAGATCAGTTTTTGTTGCAAGCATAGCAGCACCCTTCAATTTAATTCTCTCAACCTTAGAATTAGGCGCCGACTTATCTGTTTTAGGTGGGTAAATAGAATTAGCAACTTGCTGATTTTCAGATTTAGCATCATGCAAACTAGCAGTAGCGTTCTTTCAGCTTGTACAATTTCAGCAGGGGTCATAGGAACCAAAGTAATTTTTTCCCTTTATGCATAAAAGTGTAAGTATTACTTCTACCATGGTGCATAGCATCATTATCAAATTCCCAAGGACGACCCAATAAAAGTGAATAAGCTTCCATAGGTACCACATCACAATCAGCATAATCAGTATAGGAACCAATGGAAAAAGAAACTCTGCAAGTTTGTGTTACCTTAACTTTGCCCGCATCATTAAACCACTGTAGGTTATAGGGATGGGGGTGTTGGCGTGTGGCCAAGCCAAGCTTCTTGACCAGATCTGAACTCACCAAATTTTGACAACTACCTCCATCAATGATGACACGTGCTCGCCGATTGTTGATGACGAAGAACAGCTGGAACAAGTTGTGGCGTTGAAGCTTCTCCGGTTGTTGTACCTTTGTCTTTGGCCGCTACACAATGACGCTTACGTAGGTGGTCGTGTCATCAGTACCCAAAACTTCATTGTCCACCTCCACAGCTGGATCTTCTTCATCGTCTTCCTCAATGTCAGAGGCGCTGATGTACCCATCGTCTGTAGCAATGTATGCCCGCTGACTAGGGCAATCCTTACGCACATGACCAAATCCTTGGCAGCGGTGGCATGAATGCTAGGAGTGCGCCTGTTGAAGCAACGGAGGATGCACTCTTCGAAGGTTCCTGCAAAGAATTTTTACCTGAACCGGATGTCCGCGAAGTAGGTGTCTGTCTGTTCGTTGGTAGAGGCGCCCAAAAAGAGGATCGTGCTCATGCTCCTGATGATCCTTATGCTAAGGTCAAATTTACCATACCTTCTTTTTCGGGACATTATGATGCTGAGGGATACCTTGATTGGGGGTTGCCACCCATACCTGTGGTGTTCTTTGCGAAGACGTCGGCGTAATCTATTTTCCCTTGTCATTTGCTTGATCAACATTACCATTGGTGTCATAGATCTCATCACCAGCGTCGCCGCCTCCATTATCTTCTTCAGGCGGTGGCTGAACTTCTAAGGCGACTACCCCGGTTTGCCGGTCGGTGTGGACAATCGTTTGTCCAATCTCTCAAGTGTGTTGTCGATCTTGAGTTCAATGAGCGCAAAGATTCTGACCTTTGTGATCGCCTCGTTCATTTCCTTCCGAGCATTACTTACAACAGATTGTAGTTGCTCTTTGGTCGACACACTCGAGAACTCTTTGGGAGAACTAGCGTCGTCACCGCCATTGTAGACACAAAACACAAGCAACAAACGGTGAAGGTTATCCCTAAAAGTTCTACTATGAACGGTGGAGTGGTGTCTCTCGGGATCAGCAAACAAATTACTTCTTACCAAGCTCTCACAAATGTTCTTACCAAAGAAGACAAAGGACACCGGGAAGTCGTAGACCACGATTGCGAGGAATGTCAAACCTGTGCTATCTAGAAGAATGTGGAGCTTGGAAGGCACACAAAGAGACAGATAGTATATCCGGAACACAAGTCGAGACAGATAGTAATGCTTTGAATTATAGTCCACGTTGTTCGTTCTTGTTGCTTAGGCCTAAAATGCTCCAAGTTCTAGATGCGTGTGACCAAATAAGATGGAGGAAAAAAACAAGTATGATGGATAGCAAGAGCAATAGAAACAAGGCACAACACCGACAATTGAGCTCGGATTTTTCCTTTTTCCTGAATTTTTCTTGGATTTTTGCAAAAGGCACTAGTAGAAATCAAACTTTTTTATTTTTTCACTATTTTTTTATATTTTTCTCTGAACAAGGATCACAAAAGATGCAACCACAAAAATTGGCACCTACAACTGAGGTGGAATGTGGTCTACAGAAATTCAGCACGTTCTCTGAAAAGCGTGCAGAAACCTTGACAATTTTTTCTTTATTTTCTCAAATTTTTTTGGCAATTTTAACGAAACCAAACAAGCCAAAGGCAAGTTTGGGTCACCTCCAAATGGTGTCAAGAAGCTGCTGAATTTTTTTCAGATTTTTTTTCGATAAACGAGCGAAAAGTTATGCCTGTTTTTTACCGAAGGTATCTCAAGTTATGTTTCCTGAAAGGCACAACACGGCGGCGGCGGTTAGGGCAAAGCGTCCCTAAACTCCAACACCGATCACAGGTATTCGCCAGATGATGTAAGGAGAGCTGCGTTGCAGGCGAAATAACAGCGGCTGGCAACCTATCTAGGGTTAGCGCGGTGGCGAGAGATTACACAAGGCGGCTAGCGGGGGCAAGTCGAGTAATGTGGTGGATTCGACTTGTTGTTTAGGGACAGTGGATGGGATAGATACGATGGTGATAAACACACACAATGGACTTTAGCACGACCTAACCAGCAACAAGACCTCGACCAGGACACAAAGTCAACACGACGTACTCTGAAACTGAAATATGCAAAGGCTATGGCACGGAAGGTTATAGGACATGAAAATAATATGGCAGTGGACTATAGGACGAAGGCGAAACACTCAAAACTAAGGTGAGATATGAACCTGATGGTATACCTGAAGCTCTGATACCACTTGATGTGAACAAGGGTTCCCGATCTTCCGAAAGGTTCTGGTAACTCTCGATTTGGCGAAAACGAGACACAAGTCGATCCGGCTTCCGAACAGCACGATCCGAAACCCCGCAATCGTAGTACCACGTCTTCTCTGGTTATCAACCGGCGTTGCATGGTTGACCTCGCCAAGAAGGCTAATCCTTGTCTGCGAATCAAAGAACACAAGCAAGAACAAAAAAGAAAGCAACCAATTTGCAAATGAATGATTAAGCTCACGAGTTGGGGTCTCACAAACCGATGAAACGGCGAAACTGTTCTTGACAGATTAATCTAAGCAAAATCCAAACCCTAACTTGGGCGGCTGCTACTATTTATAAAGAGTCTAAGGTCATGCAAGACCCCCTGGACGCACCCCTAATGGGTTCCAACTCGATACAAGGCCCAAAGACCAAAATACGACGTCGCAGCGTCAGAACAGATTCTGGATGTCAACTTGTTCGGACGATTCCCGATGACTCCGAATGAATTTGAGCCTCCAACAAGACTCATTGGAAAGGTCTTTTTGTTATCTTTCTTTAGAGTCCAAGAATGTCTAATTCTGAGTCTGGATGCATCCTGGGCGTCCAATTTAGTACAGACTGCTCCTGGACTCCAAGACGGATTCGAAGTCGACTTGGTCTGGCCTCCACCTTGACTTGAGTGCCCTTGCTGGTCCTCCACGCCTCCAAGCCCTCCTCTATGTACCTCCCGGTCCTCTCCATGATTCCTAATCATAATATAATCATTAGGTAGCAATCTATTCTCTAAATCATATAAAGAGTTACTTAGGAACGAGCTCACCAGAATTTAATTGTCGCGCGAGCTCTTGTGATTGGACCTTGAATGTTCAGCGGAGGATCATTGAGTGTATCCGAAGGAGTAATGTCCTCATCGGTGGGGCCGGCCGGCCCCAGCTGGCAAAGCCGGCCGGCCTCCCCCTTCCACGGCCATTATCCACGAGCTTCGGAGTATTCCTCCATCGCCTTTGAGGATCAATCTTGGCCCTATGTGAAGTCGGTTTGATCCATCGGCCATCGTTTTCTCCACCGGGCTATAAATATGTGCCTGCACCCCCCAGGAGCAATTAGGGTTTTGCTTCAATTCATTTGTCAAGATTAGACTAGAAGCTAGGGTTTCTAGAGATTAGAATTAGAGCTCCAGTTCTTTATGTTCAAGATTAGGTTTAGCTAGCAAGGTTCAAGTAGAGTTGGGCGCTTCGCTCGGAGCTTCCGATCTGCAGTCAAGAGATTGGTAATTTATATCTTGTTTATGACTTTGTTCTTAATTATTATATTGCTACTTATTAAGTTCTTAGTTTGCTCTAGTTGCATTCTTGATATAGTTATGATTGGTGATGATTATAGTCATATGTTCGTAAAGCGCCTAATTCAATACTCGAGTGGGTTAGGTGGTATGTATTATGTAAGCGTGGTGCTTAGATATCATATATACCTACGATTGCATCCTGATGTGCCGGGTAGTGTGGTAGATCGTAGGCGTATAGGCCTATTGAGTCCTCTGTATTCCACCCCTCGCATGTAGGCTAGTAGAGCGTGGTCGCGAAGGAGGTGACTTATGCCTCAATATCCTCCCTAGTTGATGCTCCTTATGCTATTTTCTGAGTTGGTTATGCTATAGATGAAAGTGTGTATATTGGTGTGATCTGTAGACTTATTATTTAAGGATAATCTAGAAGTTCTTTACTTTAGCCGAATCTCCTGTCTAACCAAATCATATTAGTTGAGTGTTTAATCTCTGTCTCTGGGAAGTCCTATTATTTCATGTTTATCTTTATCTTTATTATTTATCTTGACTCACCCCTGCTAAAAGCATTAGTAAGGTTGATCACTATAGGTCTGCACATTTAAGTCATAGTCATAATTTCTTTCTATCCCCTTCTAGATAGATCCAACGCATTAAATGAGTTTTTCTTTTGGTTTAAAACAAATCAACAATACTTGAGAATATTACCAGGTGAAATGTTACAACAGGAGAATTATCGCGGCGCTTGCGTATATATTCTATAGCATCATTTTTAGGGTAGACAAGTGTAGATTATTTTCCAACATTTTTGGCATCATGTTAGGGATGATAACTTAACACGAAGTGATGTCGAAATGTCATCATGTGTCACACCCGATTTTCCAAAGAATACCGAAGCGCTAACTATATGTGTGCCCGGGATGTCCACACAACACATATAGCAACAAAAATGGAGATTATCAAAGACAATGCTTTATTATATATCGAAACATATTTACAACAAAGCTTACATCTATTACAGAGCATAGCGGAACTATCCTTAATCTTCTATCTTTGGGTCTCCATACTCCACGAGGGGACGGTTGACTGGGGAAAACTTCGCCTAGATCTTGAAACTTGACTCGTGGAAACACCTCACTTGAAACGCCATCCGGTACCCATCCGGGATTTTGTTGATTGTAAAGCAAGCGTCGGCCAAGCACCATGCTCAAGCAAGCATAACATGAGGGGATGCAAGGCTCAAAAGGCTAGACACGGCTGAGCTCGCGGTTAGCACTTTTAATTGGTCATGTTTTATTATTATACCCGACTTTCTAGGTTATGCTTAGCACCCCAAGTGAATATATATAATCATCATCATCAAGATTAACCATGGTCCATACCATCCATCAAACCATCTATCTCGAAAAGGATCCGGGCCGCTTCGTGACCGTGAGCACGGCCGATATATCGTTTGATCAAACTCTGCAGAGTGTGTACACT
Organism: Chrysopogon serrulatus; assembly: GCA_015844335.1. Lineage (NCBI taxonomy): Eukaryota > Viridiplantae > Streptophyta > Magnoliopsida > Poales > Poaceae > Chrysopogon > Chrysopogon serrulatus. Next base: position 188,455 of record JADLZL010004007.1, read on the forward strand.
TTCACCATGAGTCATGATACCCATATGCGAGGCGGCCAACCTCGACTCACTTCCAAGGTAAGTCGGCGGGGTTCACTACGAGGCCTTTCCAAAGACACCCTAACAAGTTAGTAGCCGCGAGGTTTCAAAGCAGCCTAGGCGAATGGAGCCCCCCTTCAAGACTGGTGCACAAGTGACCGCAGCCCAAAGAACACATCTTGACGGGCAAGAAGCCATTCTGCAACCTAGGCCCCCCCTCTTGCGCCTTTCGGTAACCACTAACAAGCTAGAGAAATCTAGTTACTTAGCCAAGACCAGAGCCATATAGTCCTCATGGTTGTACGGATGTCCTGGGTGGCCGCTTTAAGATTGAGTCCTTATGGAGGGCCGACTAGAGCACCCCAAGGGCCCAATGCTCTAGCCCCCTTCTGTCCATGTTACCAAAGAGCGTCATCTTAACCATCGATTCCATAAGGCATCATTAATCAAAATTAACATTATAAGGTTTGGTGATTGCAAGCTAAGCAAAGCTATCCATATGCATCAACCCAAGGTAACAAGGAACATGGTACAAAAGTACTAGATAAAGTCCTTAGGGGTTTATCATATTAGACACATGCATATGAAAGTGATTAAATGGTTATTAGGTAGCAAAGAACTCATGTTACACTTGCCTTCCAAAAGCAGGACAAACTTTCCATCCTTTCCTTTCGAATCATCCTTGTACAGCTCCACCTCTAATGATAGAATCAACCAGCACAAGCATCTTAAACAAACCTAGAAACAAGTACACCAAGCTTTATAAAAAACAACACATAAAGGTTTAAAACATGTAGGACTTGTAACTACAATCGCTTGAGCGCAAAACAACCGAAACGAAAGCCACAATTAAAGGATATGAAAGTTGAAAGGTATAGATGGAAATGATTGGATTTAGGTACGCAAGGTGGGTTTTATACTAGAAGGAACATACACACCAGAACAATAAGGATTGGTTATGTGTATCGGTTACTTGGGAACATGTCATTATCAACCAATGCACTATGGTAGATTCAAGATCAAAGGAAAATAGGATTATTGTTAATGGTGCATTGGTTGAGAATACTCGGTGGCGGATAGCGGCGGGTAGCAACGACTATGAAAATGATAAGTCAGAGACACATGATCATGTAGGAGGACTCAGAGCGGGGAACACGGTGAATTGCTGAGGCATCCTAGACACGCACGTCGGTGGCCAGCGGTAGTTAGGATGAGCGGTTGCATGGTTATCGAAAGGACCAAAGGGTGATATCTTTCATGGGGTTTCTAGATACTATATAGAGTATATTGTGGCAAAAGGGCATGATGTTTTGACCGTTGGATAGTCGGGGAACGAGATTGCAAGATGGCATGGCACAGTTGTTGGCAATTGGCATGGTAGGAGCAGCGACACGATGATGTTTATATATTTGGTGACGTGGTTTATATGGACAAGACAACTTTCAGATATGTGTGATGTTATATGATAAACACTATGGTTGAAGGGCTTGACCACCGAGTAGCGAATCATTGGGAACACGCATGCCAACCTAAGCATAAATGCGGTCTTGGGGCAGAGGGGACAGCAAGCACAAAACTGAATGGTATCTCCTTCATGTTTGATCATGTGGCCATGAAACTTTGCAAAGGTGTGTGCAAGTATATAAATGATAGTCTAGACAAAGGATACATATTGGGGTTCAATGGATCAATGGGGAACACCATTGCTAAAAACAGGGTCACCGCTGTTTGGACAACAAGGGTAGTGGACGCTTCGCTTCGATATCTCGGCCATCGGAGATTGCATAGCCAAACCAATTTGTGGGATCATGTGCAGAGATGTCATGAGCATGTGGATTCAAGGGATAGTGTATTTGGGCTGTGGATTAGCAAGGAACGCCAACACGACTCGAGTTGCAATCCGCCAAGACAGCGGGGAGCAGCGGGTACGGAGACGGCGATATCTCTAGTTTCTCAATCCTATGGCGAAACCATTTTACAGAGGTGTGTTCAAGAATGTAATCTACAACTCCACCAAAGGGATTGATGTTTGATGAACAAAACAGCGAGGAACGCAACTTCCGTCAACAACAAGCAAATCTGCCCGCAAGGACAGCAACACATACACCGGGTAAACTTCATCGGGGATCAACCATACGTCATCTATGGTACTTGATATGCAGAGATGGATACAAGAAGAACATGGGGATGATGATGGAGGGTTCTCACCATGGGGATTGGTGTGGTGGAGCGAGGAGAGGCATCAACGGCGGCCGGTGACGACGATCTAGTACATCGGGACATCCTTCTCGCGTTGCGGTTGATCGGGGGCATCCATGGGGGGAGGATGAGGAGGAGCAGGGGCGTCCCTCCTCTGTTCTTGACATGGGGAATGAGGGGAGAGGAGTGAGGGGGCTGTGGGGGTGGTATATATGAAGGGATGGTGAGGGGAGGTGAAGGGGTGGGAAGGCAAAGGGTCTTGGCTTGATATTTTCATGTCTTGGTTGATATTTTTGTGGCATATTGAGAGGCTCCAAGGGGGTCACGTGGGAGAGGGGAGAGGAGGAGTTAGAGGGCTGGTTGGGCTCCATGTTGGTCCACAAAAGAGAGAAGGATGGTTGGGCTTTGATCTGAGGCGAGAGCTAAGGTAAGGTTTAGACCGGATTTGGCCCGAAACGATGTCCGCGGATGGAAAGAGTTGGGTTGACCCATTAGCAAAAGAGAGAAATGGGGAGGTGTGGTTTACTAATGATCTAAGTTGGTGGATTTGTCCCAAGATAAGACAAGATGGAAGGAAAGAGTTGGGCTTGATCCGCCAAGTTATCAGAGTTGCGATTAGGGTTTTCATAAAATTGGAAGCTTCAAAGAGGTGGGATTAAGGCTATAGAGATTTCAAGGATGGATCATATATAAGTTTGGCTTTGATCAAGAGGAGAAAAGGTGAAGGGAAACAGGGCCCATGTAGATGTTTCCTAGTGTGAAGAAAGAAAAGCAATTCAAAATTAAGATTAACTTGGATACATGACACGTGATTGATTTGACTTGAACAAAATAAGATTGAATTGTGTGAGAAAGAAGAGATATAAAGATTGGTCACTTAGCATAGACTTTGGGCTATGGAGAAGACTAAATCAAAAGAGATTAGGAGCTCAAATATAAGGGAGAAAGGATAAAAAAAGAAAGAGAGAGAGCAAGGCTATGACTAGTTAAGGTTTTAGAGGGCATGAGATTGGGTGCCCGGCAAGATAAAAGTGTGGGATCCATCAAGGTTCTTAGAACAAGGATCAATGATTAAGGTATTATGTGGTTCCCAAGGACTTGATCATGGTATTGAGGCCAAGGAAAGTTGGTCAAAGATTAATAGGGATTTGCTTCGAATGAAACCCGATGCGCGCGTTTGAAAACATTTAAACTCATTTTTCACACAAGAACACTGTGCAATGGCATGAAGTGCAACAAACAAGTCATATTAAATTGAAAAAAAGTTTTAGAAAATGGTTTCTTCACTCTTTAGATTGAGAGCAAACTTAACAAAAGGTTGGAAACTTTTAGAGAAACGTTAAATCATTTATTTTATTTAGTGTTTTCAAGGCACATCCCCAAAATAGAAATTTTGGGGTGTGACAAACTACCCCTTAATAGGAATCTCGTCCCGAGATTCACAAAAGAGGCACTCATTACAAAGAGGCAAAACAAACAAGAACACAATAACAAAACAATCAATCATGCTAGGGCAGACTAACATGATAGGTCCTTATAAAAACACACTATCACTTGCCTTAGCATCGTTACTATCGTAAAAAGCGCTCGGGTAGAAACTTTCTAGAATAAGGCTTAGGTTCGATGAGCTTAAACTCTTTAGTCTTCTATGGTGACGTCTTTTGTTGATGTAGGATCTTCAACTTCACAGGCACCTTCATGGACTTTGAAGAAATGAGGGGTTTTCGGTAAAGAGCATTTTCATTTTTCGCAAATCATCAAGGGGTAGAAAGCTAAGATGAGTTTTTACTAAAATAAGTTTGTAAAATCGACCATTTCTAACTAGGCTGAGCGTCCTACAGTCAACACTGCTTTGATACCATTTTGTCACACCCGATTTTCCAAAGAATACCGAGCGCTAACTATATGTGTGCCCAGGATGTCCACACAACACATATAGCAACAAAAATGGAGATTATCAAAGACAATGCTTTATTATATATCGAAACATATTTACAACAAAGCTTACATCTATTACGAGCATAGCGGAACTATCCTTAATCTTCTATCTTTGGGTCTCCATACTCCACGTGGACGGTTGATCGGGGGAAAACTCGCCTAGCGATCTTGAAAAGCTCGAGGGAAACACCTCACTTGAAACGCCATCCGGTACCCATCCGGGATTTTGTTGATTGTAAAGCAAGCGTCGGGCCGCACCATGCTCGACAAGCATAACATGAGGGGATGCAAGGCTCAAAAGGCTAGACACGGCTGAACTGCGGTTAGCACTTTTAATTGGTCATGTTTTATTATTATACCCGACTTTCTAGGTTATGCTTAGCACCCCAAGTGAATATATATAATCATCATCATCAAGATTAACCATGGTCCATACCATCCATCAAACCATCTATCTCGAAAAGGATCCGGGCCGCTCGTGACCGTGAGCACGGCCGATATATCAGTTTGATCAAACTCGCAGAGTGTGTACACTTTCACCATGAGTCATGATACCCATATGCCCGAGGCGGCCAACCTCCGACTCACTTCCAAGGTAAGTCGGCGGGGTTCACTACGAGGCCTTTCCAAAGACACCCTAACAAGTTAGTAGCCGCGAGGTTTCAGCAGACTAGGCGAATGGAGCCCCCTTCAAGACTGGTGCACAAGTGACCGCAGCCCAAAGAACACATCTTGACAGGCAAGAAGCCATTCCGCAACCTAGGCCCCCTCTTGCGCCTTTTCGGTAACCACTAACAAGCTAGAGAAATCTAGTTACTTAGCCAAGACCAGAGCCATGTAGTCCTCATGGTTGTACGGATGTCCTGGGTGGCCGCTTTAAGATTGAGTCCTTATGGAGGGCCGACTAGAGCACCCCAAGGGCCCAATGCTCTAGCCCCCTTCTGTCCATGTTACCAAAGAGCGTCATCTTAACCATCGATTCCATAAGGCATCATTAATCAAAATTAACATTATAAGGTTTGGTGATTGCAAGCTAAGCAAAGCTATCCATATGCATCAACCCAAGGTAACAAGGAACATGGTACAAAAGTACTAGATAAAGTCCTTAGGGGTTTATCATATTAGACACATGCATATGAAAGTGATTAAATGGTTATTAGGTAGCAAAGAACTCATGTTACACTTGCCTTCCAAAAGCAGGACAAACTTTCCATCCTTTCCTTTCGAATCATCCTTGTACAGCTCCACCTCTAATGATAGAATCAACCAGCACAAGCATCTTAAACAAACCTAGAAACAGTACACCAAGCTTTATAAAAACAACACATAAAGGTTTAAAACATGTAGGACTTGTAACTACAATCGCTTGAGCGCAAAACAACCGAAACGAAAGCCACAATTAAAGGATATGAAAGTTGAAAGGTATAGATGGAAATGATTGGATTTAGGTACGCAAGGTGGGTTTTATACTAGAAGGAACATACACACCAGAACAATAAGGATTGGTTATGTGTATAGGTTACTTGGGAACATGTCATTATCAACCAATGCACTATGGTAGATTCAAGATCAAAGGAAAATAGGATTATTGTTAATGGTGCATTGGTTGAGAATACTCGGTGGCGGATAGCGGCGGGTAGCAACGACTATGAAAATGATAAGTCGAGACACATGATCATGTAGGAGGACTCGGAGCGGGGAACACGGTGAATTGCCGAGGCATCCTAGACACGCACGCCGGTGGTGGCCGGTAGTTAGGATGAGCGGTTGCATGGTTATCGAAAGGACCAAAGGGTGATATCTTTCATGGGGTTTCTAGATACTATATAGAGTATATTGTGGCAAAAGGGCATGATGTTTTGACCGTTGGATAGTCGGGGAACGAGATTGCAAGATGGCATGGCACAGTTGTTGGCAATTGGCATGGTAGGAGCAGCGACACGATGATGTTTATATATTTGGTGATGTGGTTTATATGGACAAGACAACTTTCAGATATGTGTGATGTTATATGATAAACACTATGGTTGAAGGGCTTGACCACCAGAGTAGCGAATCATTGGGAACACGCATGCCAACCGGCATAAATGCGGCTGCGGGGCAGAGGGGACAGCAAGCACAAAACTGAATGGTATCTCCTTCATGTTTGATCATGTGGCCATGAAACTTTGCAAAGGTGTGTGCAAGTATATAAATGATAGTCTAGACAAAGGATACATATTGGGGTTCAATGGATCAATGGGAACACCATTGCTAAAAACAGGGTCACTGCTGTTTGGACAACAAGGGTAGTGGACGCTTCGGCTTCGATATCTCGGCCATCGGAGATTGCATAGCCAAACCAATTTGTGGGATCATGTGCAGAGATGTCATGAGCATGTGGATTCAAGGGATAGTGTATTTGGGCTGTGGATTAGCAAGGAACGCCAACACGACTCAGAGTTGCAATCTGCCAAGACAGCAGGAGCAGCGGGTACGGAGACGGCGATATCTCTAGTTTCTCAATCCTATGGCGAAACCATTTTACAGAGGTGTGTTCAAGAATGTAATCTACAACTCCACCAAAGGGATTGATGTTTGGATGAACAAAACAGCGAGGAACGCAACTTCCGTCAACAACAGCAAATCTGCCCGCAAGGACAGCAACACATACACCAGGTAAACTTCATCGGGGATCAACCATACGTCATCTATGGTACTTGATATGCAGAGATGGATACAAGAAGAACATGGGGATGATGATGGAGGGTTCTCACCATGGGGATTGGTGTGGTGGAGCGAGGAGAGGCATCAACGGCGGCCGGTGACGACGATCTAGTACATCGGGACATCCTTCTCGCGTTGCGGTTGATCGGGGCATCCATGGGGGAGGATGAGGAGGAGCAGGGGCGTCCCTCCTCTGTTCTTGACATGGGGAATGAGGGGAGAGGAGTGAGGGGGCTGTGGGGGTGGTATATATGAAGGGATGGTGAGGGGAGGTGAAGGGGTGGGAAGGCAAAGGGTCTTGGCTTGATATTTTCATGTCTTGGTTGATATTTTTGTGGCATATTGAGAGGCTCCAAGGGGGTCACGTGGGAGAGGGGAGAGGAGGAGTTAGAGGGCTGGTTGGGCTCCATGTTGGTCCACAAAAGAGAGAAGGATGGTTGGGCTTTGATCTGAGGCGAGAGCTAAGGTAAGGTTTAGACCGGATTTGGCCCGAAACGATGTCCGCGGATGGAAAGAGTTGGGTTGACCCATTAGCAAAAGAGAGAAATGGGGAGGTGTGGTTTACTAATGATCTAAGTTGGTGGATTTGTCCCAAGATAAGACAAGATGGAAGGAAAGAGTTGGGCTTGATCCGCCAAGTTATCAGAGTTGCGATTAGGGTTTTCATAAAATTGGAAGCTTCAAAGAGGTGGGATTAAGGCTATAGAGATTTCAAGGATGGATCATATATAAGTTTGGCTTTGATCAAGAGGAGAAAAGGTGAAGGGAAAAAGGGCCCATGTAGATGTTTCCTAAGGTGAAGAAAGAAAAGCAATTCAAAATTAAGATTAACTTGGATACATGACACGTGATTGATTTGACTTGAACAAAATAAGATTGAATTGTGTGAGAAAGAAGAGATATAAAGATTGGTCACTTAGCATAGACTTTGGGCTATGGAGAAGACTAAATCAAAAGAGATTAGGAGCTCAAATATAAGGGAGAAAGGATAAAAGAAAGAGAGAGAGCAAGGCTATGACTAGTTAAGGTTTTAGAGGGCATGAGATTGGGTGCCTGGCAAGATAAAAGTGTGGGATCCATCAAGGTTCTTAGAACAAGGATCAATGATTAAGGTATTATGTGGTTCCCAAGGACTTGATCATGGTATTGAGGCCAAGGAAAGTTGGTCAAAGATTAATAGGATTTGCTTCGAATGAAACCCGATGCGCTGCGTTTGAAAACATTTAAACTCATTTTTCACACAAGAACAACGTGCAATGGCATGAAGTGCAACAAACAAGTCATATTAAATTGAAAAAAAGTTTTAGAAAATGGTTTCTTCACTCTTTAGATTGAGAGCAAACTTAACAAAAGGTTGGAAACTTTTAGAGAAACGTTAAATCATTTATTTTATTTAGTGTTTTCAAGGCACATCCCCAAAATAGAAATTTTGGGGTGTGACATCATGGTATAAGCAAGATATCAACCGCCTCAACCTTCTAGCGAAATTTCATAAGAATAAGACAAGGGAGATATTGAAAAATTCAGGGTGCCCGAACATTCATGATCCATCAACAATGAAGCCCCTGCCATCTCATATGTATGTATAAATATTTATATATATATTCCTCTAACCATGTGTAGATTGGAGAAAAAAAGTCATCATCACATGAATTCAAAGTTCATCATATGTGACGAACACGGATGCTGCATAACTCATTAATTTTATTGTGAGTCATTGTAATTATGATCAAGAAAGGTGAGAAAGTCTTGCTCATAGACTTAAAATTTGATGAGTTGTTATTCTGTTGCATTCTACCGTATGTTTACTTTGAACAATCCATGCATCTACTTTATCTCATATCAAATCCACAACATGTTTAGTTCCTTGCATACATGTATGTCACTTGCATTCTTATCTAAAAATAAAAAAATGCTCATCGTGATCAATTTTTCGCACTACCTTGCTCCCCCTGATCAGCTCATCCTCTAAGAACACAGCATGTCTCATTTTTATAAACTTTGTATATCTGTTTGAGCAGTAGAAATAAAAACCTATTGACTTTTCAGAATAACCAATGAAATGGCAACTCACTGTTTTGGGAACCAGCTTCCCAATGTTCGGGTTAAACACTTTGGCCTCAGCAGGGCTCCCCCATGCACGCAAGTGACTTAGTGAGGGTACTCTCCCTGTCCACAACTCATACTGTGTTTTAGGCACCGACTTACTAGGTACTCTGTTTAGAATGTGAATGGCGGTTTTTAACGCCTTCACCCATAGACTCAGTGGTAGAGTTGAATAACTCATCATACTACGCACCATATCAATCAGGGTACGTGTCACGATCAAGTCCCAGATAACTAGATTGATTAGTAGAATTTGGGAAGAAATTGAGAAGAATAGGAAGAACAAGTCGAGCAGAAGAGGAACGAAGGAGGCGAGGATTCAGTTGGGGTTCTGTTATTTCGTAACTGCTTCTGTTACAGACACAGGCTTATATATCGCCTAAAGGACAACGCATGTGCGAGGCCTAGTTACAGCACAATCGGCCGAGCCCAGCTACTTCTACTTCCAGCTAATCTTCACGTCATGTGCTCAGCCACCTTCAGAAGTGTGCTTGGTCATGACATTACCTCCCTGTTCAGTGACAGCTTGCCCCCAAGCTGTCTAATAACGACGCCTCATGTCAACTTCATCCTCCCACGAAGCCATTGAAGCCGGATGACTAGACCATTGTACCAGTATTTGTTTATGTAGATGACCTCCTTGGTTAATAAACCGAGTTTGCAAAGCCTTTACTGGAACCATCTTGACTTGAACGTCAGTAGAGACTGAATGCAGAGAATGAAGTACCTCAGTATTCGGAGGAACATGCTTTTTCAGCTGGGATACGTGGACAACTAGGTGAATTGCCGTGGATGGAGGAAGTTCCAGCTTATAAGCAATAGCACCAACCCTTGCCAGAATCTTGAATGGACCATATATCTAAATGAGAGTTTGTGATTACTCCAAAAGGCCACTGAAGACCGAATGTGAGGCTGAAGCTTCTTCATATAGACCATATCCCCCACATTGAACTGTCTTTCAGATCGATTTTTATCTGCTTGGTCCTTCATGCGCTGTTGAGCTCTCAACAGTTGTTGCTGGATCATTTTGGTAAGTAAGTTCCTGTCCTTTAGCCACTCTGCTAAGTCTGGTACTGTCACAGCTTGTGGATCAGTTATGCAAAACTGTTTAGGAGAATGACCATAGAGTACTTCAAATGGTGTAGTACCCAAAGCTGACTGATAGAAGGAATTATACCAGAATTCAGCAAGAGGAAGCCATTTGTGCCAATCCTTTAGGCAAGAATGTACTGCACACCTAAGGAAGGCCTCTAAGCACTGATTGACCCTCTCTGTCTGGCCATCAGTTCGAGAGTATTAGAGAGAGTAAACAGTTGTTGCCAGAATTGACTGGTGAACACCCTATCCCTATTAGAAATCATAGCACTAGGCATCCCATGCAACTTGTAAACATTACTGAAATAAGCTTATGCCACTTGTATAGCTGTGTAAGGGTGAGCTAATGGCAAGAAATGAGCATATTTAGAGAACTTATCCACCACTACCAAAATGGCATCCCATTTATTAGATTTTGGCAAACCTTCAATAAAGTCAAGACTGACTGTATGCCAAGCATGGTCTGGTACTGGTAGGGGTTGAAGCAGACCTGGAAGTTTAGAGTGCTCAGATTTAGCTTGTTTTTTTAAAAGGCGGGCTATGGGGGAGATCCCCACAGCAAAAAAAGAGATTTTTATAAAAATGAAAGAGCCATACTTACAGAGTTTAGTTAACTAAAGGCATCTAACCTAGCTTGTTGACAAACTGAGCAACTTTTCACAAAGTCTTTAACACATTGTTTCAATCAGGGCCAAGAAAACAGTGTCCTGATTCTATGATAGGTGGCCTAAATCCTAGAATGGCCCCCCACAACACTAGCATGTAGAGCTTGTAAGATGTGTTGCTGAGCTAGAGCAATGTTCCCAACCCAAATCTTGCCCTTATGCCTGATAATTCCATCTTGCAATGTGAACCCTCTTTCATTGATAGACTAGAGACTCAGTTCAGACAACAGCTCCTTACTAACTGCATCAGCTTCATAACCTTGTTGCAGCCTTTCCAACCAAGTTGGGGTGCTAACAGAGATGGCCAACAATGCATGCTCTTTTGTGACCCTTGATAGAGCATCTACAGCTGCATTGGTGATCCCTTTCTTGTATTGAATCTTATAATTTAGATCCATTAGCTTGAGTAAATCCTTCTGCTGAACTCTAGAAACCACTTTATGAACATCAAGGTGTAACAGGCTTCTATGATCAGTTCTAATAATGAACTCCAGTCCATGTAAGCAAGACCTCCACTTTTCTACTACCATAACAATGGCCATACATTCCTTCTCATAGGTAGAGTAAGCCTGAGTTCTTAAACTGAAAGCTTTGCTCAAGAATGATATGGGATGACCCTCCTGCATTAGTATAGCCCCCATTCCCTTGTCACTTGCATCAGCCTCAATCAAAAATGGCTTGAAAAAGTCTGGGATAGCTAGGACTGGTGCTTCAGTTAATGCCTTTTTCAACAGTAAGAAGGCATTTTGTGCCATTGGAGTCCACTAAAATTGCACCCCCTTTCTTCAGTAACTGAGTCAAAGGTCTGCTAGTAAGCCCATAATGCTTAATAAACCTTCTATAGTAGCTAGTAAGTCCTAAGAACCCTCTGACTTGCTTAACTAAGGTTGGTTCAGGCCATTGAGATATAGCTGTCACCTTGATTGGTTCAGTTGCTACCCCAGCCTAAGAAACAATGTGCCCCAGATATTCCAGAGATGTCTTTGCAAACTCACACTTGGACCTTTTGAGCAAGAACTCATTGTCTTGTAGAATTTGCAACACTTGTTGTAAGTGCCTGAGATGATCTTCTTTGGTTTTACTGAACATAAGTATGTCGTCCATAAAACCAGCACACACTTCCTAAGCAAGGTTGCAAAAATGGTGTTCATGGCACTTTGAGAGGTTGCAGGTGCATTAGTAAGACCAAAGGGCATGACAGTGAATTCATAAAGACCACTGTGTGTTTTGAATGCTGTCTTCACCTCATCACCTTCCACAATCCTTATCTGGTGATATCCTGACCTGCAATATAACTTTGAGAAATAAGCAGCTCCAGCCAATTCATCCAAGAGTTCATCAACAATGGGCAAAGGATGTTTATTCTTGACAGTGATGTTGTTGAGATGCCTGTAGTCTACACAGAATCTCCAAGACCCGTCCTTCTTCTTAACCAAAGCAATACAGAGAAGCAAATGAACTCACACTATGCCCGATAACTCTTGTTTTTAGCATTTCCTAAATTTGACTTTTTATTTCATCTTTTTGCCTAGGAGCATATCTGTAGGGTCTGATATTAACTGGTTGAGCCCCCTGTGATGAGAGGTATTTGGTGATCATAGGATCTCTGGGGAGGTAAACCAGTTGGCTCCTGAAACAAATGCTCAAACTGCTATAATAAGAGTTGTAACTCAGGTAACTCTTGAGAAGCCTGGGCATTGTTTGATTCCATTTCCTGTCTAATGACATGTACCAACTATTCCTCATTTTGATTATTAGCTAATACTGTATGCTTGACTTCCATCATATGGGTGACTGCACCCTTCCTTGATAAGCCTTTAAGCTTATGTAGAGATAGATGGGCACAAGATGTCAACTCATCCCTAACACCTTGAAGCAAACCCTCTTGTTGTTATGAGTGAATTTCATGGACTTCTTCCTCCAATGGAACCACATGGGATTGTGATGCTCCAACCAATCTGCCCCAAAATGATGTCATACCCCTTGAAAGGCAAGACTCTTGCATCAAACTCAAACTCATGCCCTTGAATAAGCCATCGGAACTGCTTAATCTGACTGTCAGACAGCATGGCTGACCCATCAGCAGATAAGAATTTGATAGGATCACAAGCAACTGTGGGAAGCTTAAGTTTCTCAACCAGTTCAGAGTTAATAAATGTGCCTGAACTGTCAGAATCTATCAAGATGAGTACCTCCTATTGACCCACACTGCCTTTGAACCTCAGAGTTCTTTCTTTCCTGAACCCCTGAACAGCTTGTTGCACTGACATAACTGTCTGCCCTGCTGCAATTTTAGTATCTTCCTCAGCTGATGAATAGTCAGGCTCAGACTCAATCTGGATTGCATCTGACAATTCTTGCAGTATATGGATGGAGATATTGTTGGGGCACTTGTGTCCCCTCCCAGTCCACTTCTCTCCACAAGTGAAGCATAGACCATTCTCCTTTCGGTGGGCTCTCAATACTGCTAACTTGTCCCTAGAATCAGTCACTTTGGTTTCCTCTCTTCTGACCGGCTGCCTATTGCTCAGTTTTGGGGCGATGCAAAGCAATAGCCGCTCAAATCTCTTCCTTGAGGCCACCAAGAAATCTTGTCACAAATAAAGTATCATCATAGGAGGGATTGTACAACAGAATTCAATGCGCCAACTCCTCAAACCTTGTCTGATAATCCTGCACTGACCCCACTTGTTTGAGAGAGTCCAAGTGTCTCAACTGTATAGGGTACTGATCTCTGTCATATCTGGCAAACACTGCCTTCACCAAGTCCTCCCAGTCTTGGAATCGACTCCGGCGCTCCTCTGTCTGAAGCCAAACTGCTGCGGCCCCAATGAAATTCAGGGCGGCAAACCTGGTCTTCAAAAAAGGTGCAATAGAGTATACTTCGAAGTACATCTCGCATTGATTTTTCCACAGCCGTTGATTTGAGCCATCAAATTTAGGGAACCCTATCTTAGGCAAGGGAGGGTGACAAAGACAACTTCTCTGTCTGAATTCGATCCATCAACCCCATGCACAGACGGGTCAGGTGTCGAACCTGTCGTAGGTCATGGATGCGGGCCGAGTACTCCATCACCTTCCTCTGGCCTAGGCGACGAACCTCCCCATCCAGCAGCCGCTACGGTCGCCGACGTAGCAGGTCTAGTATTGAGGTCGAACTGCACCTCAGGGCTGTTTGGGTGCGGCGGGGGTACTGGAGCGTGCTCAGCCGAAGCAGGCGCGCCGCATTAACATCCGTCTTCGTTAGGATAGCCCCCATGGACTCATCCACCGCTCCTCTCCATGAATTGAGACTGCTCAGATCATCTAGCGCTTGCTTCATCATGGATTGAAAGGCATGAAACTACTACGCCAGATCTTCGATGTTCGTCACCATTTGCTGCTCGAACTTGCTCGGTCACCGGGCAGGCGCTAGCACGAATTCCGATTGCTCGCTCTACTTGAACCGAACCAAATTTCCCTGCCGACCCAATCAACCTCGGCACGGACCTACAGAATCGAACCGAACTCCACCCTAGGGTGAAGAACAGCAATTCCTGCCATCAGGGATAACGATTGCGATCAAGGCGAGAGAAAAAATTTGGAAGCGGCGCCAAGGATTAGAGCTCTGGATACAGATTGTCATGAACAAGTCCTGGATAACTGGATTGATTAGTAGAATTTGGGAGGAATCGAGAAGAATAGGAAGAACATGTCGAGCAGAAGAGGAAGGAGGCGAGGATTCAGTTTGGAGTTGTTATTTCGTAACTGCTTCTGTTACAGACACAGGCTTACATACCACCTGAAGGACAATGCATAGGTGAGGCCTAGTTACAGCACAATGGGCCAAGCCTAGCTACTTCTACTTCCAGCTTATCTTCACGTTATGTGCTCAGTCACCTTCAGAAGTGTGCTTGGTCATGACAGTACGGTTGCGCCTTTCAGCCACTCCATTTTACTGAGGCTCCCTAGGTGTAGAGTACTGAGCAACTATGCTATTTTCTGCAAGAACCATGCAAACAGGCCAGAAATTTGGCCATATGGGGTATGTCACCCATAATACTCTCCACCACGATCAGGTCGGACAATTTTAATCTTTAAGTTGTGTTAATTTTCAACTTTAGGCTTAAAGATCCTGAATTTATCCAATCCTTCCGATCTCTCTTTAATTATATAAATATAGCTATAACGAGAGTAATCGTGCTGTGAATGTTATAAACGAATCATAACCATCCACACTTTTCATAGGAAATGGTCCACAAATATCAGTGTGGATTATCTCTTAAGATTCCTGCACTTTATTTGGCACCTTTCTTGATTTGCTTTACATATTTTCCTTTTATGCAATCTATGCATTATTCTAAGCCTGAGAACTCTAATGGAGGAAGAATCTTATTTCTTTACTAATCTTTCTATCTCCCCCTCGAAATATGGCCTAAACAACAATGCCATAATTTCGACGACGCATTTTGAGTTCTCTTTCGCTTTCTATTTTATTGTCTAATAAGGAAACATGCCCATTCATATTTGCATCAATGACAACATTTAAATTAAATTCTTCCGTTGGTTCAAATTTAACAATGAAACATGTATCATAATTTATCTCAAAATATTAAATTCAGAAGCAATTTGACATTCTTATCTACTCGAAAATTATCTCGTTGGTTCAAATTTTTAAAGGGATAGGAACAACAACCTATGAATTAAATCATTCGCTTCCGAAGTTAATAAAATGAAAATGGAATCTGTTACCGTGCATTTGGCCCACAACTAGCACTATCACACGCGCGACCTGCTAGCAGGAAGCAACCGCCTAGCAACATTGCCGCATTGGCGTGGCCCACCATGGCCCGCCAAGCTGGCCGGCGGGCGCCGGGCTCTCCTAGCGCAGTGGCCACCGCAGCTCAGGCGGTAGGCTGCTTTCGGCGTGCTTCTGCTTCTGCAGCAAAGCGGCCCAGCGGCCCACGACGGCCCAACTCGCAGCACCGCGCGGTGCTCCCTGCGCCTAGGCCGTAACCTGGGCCTAGGCCGGGAAAGCGGCTTTTGGGCTTCTTGCCCCGTGGGCATGCCAAGCATGGATTGATCATAGCCGCGCAATTTCATCCGACGGCTGTGCTAGTTTCTCGGAGGAACAAAACCTACAGCCGGCGCCCCTTGCCCTAACCCTAGGGCCATTTCCTCCTGTTCTTTCTCTCTCCAGCTGCGGTAAGCGGCCGCCCGCCCGTGGCCGCCCGGTGGCCCACCTCGGACCTCCAGCTGGCGACAGCAGCCATGGTGGCCTGCACCTCTTGTTTCTTTTTCCCTCCCTCCATCTTCTGCCAGCAACAGCACAACCGGTGGCCGGCGCACCGGCCCCGGTGACCATGTTTGCCGGCCGGAGAAAAAGGAGATGGCGCCGCCGCATGGGGTGCTCGTTGGCGTGCGCGCTCGCCCCACGGCTGAGCGTGCCACCTTCGAGTCGCTGCGGGGCGGTGCCCTTTGCACGCCGAGCCGTGACACTTTGTCCAATGAATGGTAGCTCTTTGCCTGCACGCCGGCGAGCCAGCTGCTAGGACTCTGTCCGCTCAACGGCGGGATCGACGGCAAGGTAAGGACCCTCATGAGTCCCTCCTCTTCGTCCTAGTTCATGTTTTAGGGTTAGGGTTCGGATGAGATCCAAAACGAAAATTTGAATCCCCTCCTTTACCTACCCACAACCAGATTCACTGTCTAGCCCAGCGACTGATACCATTGTTAGGATAAATAGATCGTCTAGCAGTAGATCCAGCAGGGTACATCCATGTTTATAGTGTATAACTCAAGTCCTAGTGCATGGAACTACCACATCTGAGGGGAAGAAGTCTAGGGTCGTTACCGAGGTCGTGGGGTGGAGTAGAAGCGGCGGCCAGTGGCGCAGCAGAGGTGGACTCGGTGTTGGTCATCGTTGTCGGCACAGGGGCATCGTCGACAGTGACCTGGGGAGGAGAGGATGGCATCGGTGTCCTCCGGTGGTGTCGTAGGCGGACGTGGTCCAGATCGGCGATGAGGAATGACGGCGGTGGAGCTTCCCATCGCTGGCTGCGCCCCTCTCTGATTGGATAAGGGTTTGTCAGTGGGGAGTGCGGCTCGCGGTGAACCTCGTACTGTGAACCGCTGGCACCCATCTCTATTTATATGCGCAGTGCGATGGGGGCCCACCACCATGTATTAATTTGGGCGCCCCCCGATCAGGGCGCGAGATCAGGGCCCATGGCCGTTGGGCCATGTAGTGGAGAGATCATCCCAACAGACCTTAGATCACCTTTTAAACCTAATAGACTGAAGATTATATTGAAATTTAAAGTTTGCTACCCAAATACTAAAACTAGGTTGTTTCCTCATGTAAGATTTTGTCGTTCTGAATTTTTCAGATTTCGGGTGAGGCTTATCATCACAATATCCATGAAGGGCAAATTATAACTTGCTTTGACTAATCACATGTTGATAGTATATTTAGTTAAAAAATCTAACCAATGTCAAGATTATAATAATTATTAATTAAATTATTGATCAAAACCATAAAGTTTGAATCTTTGTGGCTGATAAACTGAACATGAGGGATATGTAAACATCGATACACAGAATTCATTACACCCCAGTGGTTAAACCAAATGTGTGTCACTATGTAAAAAAGAGACATATCTACCAGCATCGGACAGACGTCGTCAGCAACACGTGTCTGTGATATTTTATCATAGATGCGTGTTCTAAACAAATGTCAGTAATAATTTCCCCGCAATACCCCCTTCTTCCAAGCGGGTAAACAAGCGCCTGTAATAAGTTTGTTACAGACGTGTTTTTGTAGTAGCTGCCAGAAATAATGTTTTGGCCGTCCTTTCCGTGCACTCATCTGTAGATTTTTAAAAGTATTAGCATAGGTTACGTGCATCAGTTGTTTATTACCGACTCTTGGTGCATATGTGCGTCGGCAGGAATGGACAGGTAGGTGGAGAGCTGGCCGGCCAGAGTAATGGCGCGCGTGTACGGTTGCCTCTCGCGGCACCTAACTCGGCCGGCTCTCGCGAGGCGATCGGGCGCAGCATTGGCCGAGGCGGCCATTGCCCGGTTCCTAGAGGTTGGCGCCGTGTGTGGCCGATGTCGATAAATTAAGGCGGCCGGGTCGAGGGCGGCGCGGCAGGCCCAGCCGGCTAGTGGCTGCCGCCGGTTAGCAGATGGCTGGCGCGACAGCGTGCACCCGGCAACGGTAGCTGGACACATCCGTGGTCGACAAGCCAAGTTTCTAGGGTTGACAGGCCAGGTTTCCTCCGACGACGACCGCGCAACCCCCTTCCCCTGCTCTGCTCACCTCACGATCTCTGCTAGCGGTCCAGCCACGCACTATTTCTGGCCAGCCGGCGAAACGGCCGGTGTCTCGGTTTGCCCTGGCTGATTAAATTTGTCCCCTACATGCTCAACTAGGCTTATACAGGTGACCCAAATTCATTGTTTCCTTAATTGGTATGTTTTGGTGACCATGAAACCGAACAACTAATGAAACCGAACAACTAGCTATATGGTAACGTGTGCTTTCTATCTCCATCTCTGCAGCGTTTATCTCGATCTCTGCAGCAGGCCAGAGGGTAGACACCTTAATAAACTTCTCGATCTCTGTAGTGCTTTGCCATCCTCCAGCAGTGCTTTGCCGTGCAACAGTGGCTAGGTAAGCTCTCAACTTGTGCAACCTAATTTCATCTTGAATTTTGATTGTGTCAAAACTATTGTGTATTGTGTTGTGGCAATTTATGACCTAGTCCTCCATTTTTAATTATCTTTTGTATTACATGGAGAATCGAAGCCACTAGATGTATCTTCACAACCGTACTTGTGCGGAGTACTTAGATGGTGTTGAACCTTTCCTAGCAGCTGCACATGCAGATATGTTGAATGGACATAAGTCATCTATGTACTGTCCATGTGTTGATTGTTTGAATGAAAAGCAATACTTGAATTTGATGACAATCCATGCCCACCTAATAATACGAGGATTCATAGATGACTATACTTTTGGAACAAACATGGAGAAGAAGGTCTCAATGATCGAGAACAGGCATAGGCTGCTGCTCAACAGGATCGCGAGGCAGGCCACCATGAAACTTATGATGAAGGATAGGAAGCACCTTTTCCTAATCAAGTTCTTTGTGATGATGATGTAGATCATATTTTTGCCAACTATGATGCAGTCCATCTTGCTGAGAATCTGGACAAGATGGTCCGTGATGCCTTAGGCTATGAAGAGTACACTAGTTCGGAGTTGAAGAAGTTGAAATAGCTATTGAAAGATATGAAGACCCCACTATATCTGAGTTGCAAGGAGCAATACACAAAGTTGTCTACTTCGCTAAAGCTTCTCCAGTTGAAGGCAGCACATCATTGGACTGACAAGAGCTTTAGAGAATTGCTAGAACTTATGCACCTCCTTTGTTCTTTCATTCCGAAGTTCCTTGTTGAGCTGTTGTTGCTTATGCAAATCAGACTTGGTAGCTTTAGGATCAATAGGACATGTCCATTTGTCAATGGGTCCTCTAATATAATCCTCTAAACCCTAGATACAGGTCTATTTACCAAACCTGCCTGGTATCAACTGTTGACGATTGTTATTGTACGAATTCAACCGTCAAATAGCCATGGAAAAGGATGCAATTGCAATCACCAAAGTAGATATAGGGTTTACACTGACAGAATTTCACGAGTTTTGGTGTTTCACTGTTTCTGCAGGTGTAAACTGGAAAAGACGAAATCCCCTCAAAAAAAAAAAACTGGAAAAGACGAAATCTTAGGAGTTTATCATAACATAGAACGGGAAATCAGGTGCCACAGTAATGCAGGAATATTCTAGAAGGGACCAGAAGACAACACGCCGAAGCGGAGGGCCAGAGGCCACCAGGCCAGACCGATCGGTCTAGGCCTGCCCCGCTGGTGACCCGCTTCGCCCAGTTTGCTCCACCACCTTTGAGGATCGATCTCAGCCGTACGTCAAGGTCAGTTTGATCCGATGGCTCAAGATCATCGCCCAGGGCTATAAAAGGAGGGCAGAACCCCCCCGGGAAGGAGGCACATTCATTCATTCTCGTTCGAAGTCTGATCATCAGTCAGAAATACTAATTAGAGCTCCTTAGCTAGGGCCTAGATAGCTAGTTAGAACTAGAGGGAGGCAAGTGAAGGCTTGGATTCCGGAGCCATCAAGAGCTTGGATTTGGTATAGTTCTTACCTCCTCTCGCCTTTGTTCTCTTTCATTGTATAGATATATGATTGCTACAATTGAATTGATAAATACTTATATGCTTATATTTATAGTTATTATAATCTTTGTCTATTGTGGTTATATGCTTAGTATAGCTAGATTGACATTATACTTATTCATAGGTTCGTATAGCGCTCATCTAATTGATCGTTGGGTGAGTGGTCGATATTGTGTAAGCATGGTGTTTATACGTTGTTTACCTGTGAATGCACCCTATAGGCCGGGCTTGGTAGATCGTGGGTGTGACAATCCTGTCGAGTCTTATGTACTCCAAACCCCGTTTATAGGCACAGTAGGGCTTGTATACGAAGGAAGGGCATGCTATGTTCTTAAACTTTCCTAGTATGTCCACTATGAATAGATGTAATGCTAACCTTAGCGATGACTACTAGGTCTAACCATGGTATGCATTGACATATAGCTAGGAATAACTTAGGAATATCTCTTGATGTTCTGCTAGTAACTCTAATGTTATAGCTAGGAGTCTCTATCTGTTTATGCTGATGATTTATACTTATCTTTATCATTTATCTTGTGACTTACCCCTGCATTGAATAGCGAGGATATGGTTATGCCTATCCATTACACTTTAGGTTATCCAGCTATCCTACGCGTATACCCTATAGACCTTCCCTTGGGAAAATATAAATGACAACGTGCTAATACTCTGGGTAAAATGCTACAATGGTATTTGATCTGTGCGCTTGTGGATACTATTTCTATATTCTAAATGGTGGTATAATTTAATACCATATCTCTTGGTGTTATTGCGGGGATGACAACTTGGCGTTTTAGTGGCGATGCTAAGAAATGCCCACAAGTATTTTTGGCACCGTTGCTAGAGGTAACATTAAGAGATGTCAACAAGCATTTTTAGCGCCGTTGCCAGGAAAGGCAAATGGTGAGTGTAAAAAGGAATAGCGATAGACCTAACATACTAATGAGATAGAGGAAACCATAGACCCCTACTCAATACAGGCTTACCCTTGTATTTTCTACCTTTGTGATATCTTATGCAGGGTAATGAACGAGTGATTTTGATCTGCTAGATAACTACATTGAAAATCTAGAGAAACTCTTTTGCAGAAGGAAATTCCAGCAAGTGAGGAATATCTTTGAATCTCCATCAAAGACACCCACTGCTGAGGTTCGTTCTTTGGAGGAGCAAGCTCCTATAAGTGAAGAAGAAGAGCAACAAGAAGGCAACTTAGCACCAGCTTTTGAGGAAATGGCTGATAAGTCACTGCGCGAGTTCTCCGCTCCAACTACCAACAACATCCGCACTGGATCTAACGTCAAAATTGAGGAGAATGGATTTGAGCTCAAGCCGGCTCTTATCACCATGGTGCAAGCCAACTTGTTCTGTAGAAAAGCACATAAAGATGCAAGTGCTCATCTCACTAGAGATTTACAGCACTTTCAAGATGAAGGATGTACCAAGAGACACCATCCTACAGCGTCTGTTCCCATTCTCACTGTTGGGAAAGGCAAAGCAATAGTTCTACGCCAATAAAGACAATCATACAACTTGGGACAAGTGCTCCACAGCTTTTCTGTCAAGGTTCTTTCTCATGGGTAAGACAAATGCCCTAGGGGAAAGATCTCAAGTTTCCAGCAACAACATGACGAGTCAGTTCCAGAGGTATGGGAACGCTTTCAAGATTACATACCAGAATATCCTCATCATGGGATGGAGAATTGGCTCCTCATGCAGACTTTCTACCACGGGCTCACCAATAGGACCCGTAATAATATTGATGCTGCTGCTGGAGGTGTATTTATGTTATTGACCATACCACAAGCTACTTCTCTTATGGAGAAGATGGTCTCCAATCAAGATTGGAGTGAAGAGCACTAACCAACCCGCAAGAGGAGTGGAGGAATGCACCAGCTCAAGGAGGTAGACATGCTGTCTGCTAAGATAGATCTGCTCATGAAGAAGCTGGAAGATAAGGCCAGCCTAAAACAAGACATCATGCACATCGGTGATTCATGCATAACTTGTGAAGTGTGTGGCAACATGGGACGCTCAGGCAACAGCTGCCCTAAGACCTGTGAGGATGTAAACTTCATCAACAACAACAACTATCGTCCTCAAAATCAAAGATGGAATCAGCAAAGGCCCAACTACCAAGGTAATTTTCCAGATAACTTTCAAGGCACTAATTTCAATACCTATGCTCAATTGCCTTTAAGAGAAGTGATCTTCAACCAAAATAAAATTGTGGAGACTTTATCTAGAAAAGTAGCATCCAATGGTAAAATGCTAGAAAACATAAACACTAAAGTGGATAGCTTTACCTCTGCTGTTAAGAACCAGCTTAGCTTTAATAAAATGATAGAACAACAATTAGCTCAGCTGGCAGCCACTGTTCCACCGATCAATGAAGGTAAGATTCCAGGGCAACCTTTAGAGCCTGAAACCGTGAATCTTGTTGATGTATATGCAGGTTACTATATTGAAGCATCATCAGGAGGATGGAAGGATGAGTCCATGCTACTCAAGAGAGGAGATCCAGGAAGACCTGTGATCCCCATCTCTATTGGGCAGCATGACTTCCCTGAAGTTGTCTGCGATCTAGGCGCCAGTGTCAACATCATGCCCAAGGTAATCTTTGACCAAGTCTTTCCATGGGTATCTTTGTTGTACACGAACATGTGCTTGCAGCTTACAGACCAGACGGTTAAGCACCCTGAAGGAATCTTAGACGATGTGTGTATACGAATCGGGAGATCATATGTCCCTGTAGACTTTGTAGTCCTAGATACCGGGAGAGATCCCAAGAGCCCAATCATTCTTGGCCGACCATTCCTAAGTACTGCAAAGGCTGTCATCTACACGAACAGTGCTAAGATTTATTTCACCATCAAGGGCAATAAAGAGAAGTTTAGTTTCAAGAATAAGACCCTTGAAGCTCCTATAGACCCAGAGGAGCTTACTTCCCAGTCAAGCCAACAATTGAAGAAGCCAAGCAAAAGAATTCAAACAGGAAGAGAAAGAATAAGAACCGGAGGCAAGTGAGAAAGCAAGTCCAAGTAGTCAAGACTGTTGAGTATGAGCATGACCACCTTTTAGCTTCACCATTCCTAATCAAAAGAGAGGACCTAGGCATGCCGACCATTGACTGCACTATTGGACAGTGCTCCTTCTACAACGCTTTCTATGACACCGGATCAGCTGTCAACATCATGTCCAAAAAGGTATATGATTTATTATTCGATACACCTCTATACCCTACCTACATGTAGTTGCAGCTGGCGGACAACACAACGAGATTTTCAGAGAGAGTAGCAAGAGACATCATGGTCAAAATCCACACTCACTACGTCCTGACCGATTTTATGATACTGGACATGGGAGAAGAAGATGAGACACCCATCGTTCTTGGGAGGCCGTTCCTCAGCACCACCAACGCCATCATCTACAATGGATCAGGCCAAGTCCACTTCCAATTTCCAGGAGAAAAGGTACGCTGTCATTTCAAAGATTATAACTCTCCTGGACTAGCAGCCTTCACTCTATCCAAGAGAAGACGCCAGCGCCGGAAGAACCGCTCTCAAAAGAGCAATGTTGAGGAGGAGGCAATCAACGAAGAATCTACTACACCTAAGGAACATCCCCAACCTACAAAGGAATGGAAGGAAAAGGTAACCTCCTCAACCGAGTCATTGTCACCAGAAGGTCCAGCGTCAGGGTCCCCATCCTCGGAATCCGATAAAGCACCCCAGAAGTGACGACGACGAGAAGTCTTGTTCGGAGGACTCTAAACTCCGAACACTTGCCATAAGGTAACAGTGGTAGTTACCTATTTACTTTCTTGCACTTTCAATTCATAGTTAGTTTTTATCATCCTTATATAGAAAATCACAAAAACATTTGAAAAACTTAAAGCCCCATGTGACATCCCTACAGTGCAAGCTAAAAGAGTGTTCACCGTAGTGGCCTAAAAATAAAAATTAATTAGCATGTATATTTTCCTTCTGTTCAATAAAAAGAAAAATCCAAAAATAATCATTGAGCATCTTGCTACACTATATGCACTGTACAACCTTTGAAAACCTCTCACAATAACCAGTCCGTGAAACGGCTAACCACTAACTGTTTATCCTAACCCGTTCCACAAGTTTTGGTCTTTTATGAGATGTTTGCTGCAGGATAACTCTAAGAGTTAGTCCACCTAGGAATCATCATCTACATCACTCGAAGTACACCTTCTCTACACACAGCTAATCACTGTGTGGAGGAAGCAACTTCTTGTTGGATGAGATTGAGGTTCCCAGCTACACCAGCTCTTACAAGCTGAGCTCCACCGAGAGGACTGCTCAGCTTCAATGCTCAACCATGACAACAACTAGCTTGGGGGAAGACATCCCCTAGGTACCCAGGTAAGTGTACCTACACGATTATCGAGTCAATCATAAAAATAGAAAAATACCAAAAATATGTGAGCACATGAAGGTTCACCATAGTATCATAAGAAAACTTAAAAATACCAAAAATATATAGGCACATAAAGGTCCATGCTTTATAGAGTCTTTAGAGTCTTATATAGTGTGAGTCTTAAAAATAAAAAACCAAATAAAAATATTTGTCTAGATAGAGTCAATAAAAAAGAAGCTCTTGCGATGATCTAAAATGATGATAAGCTGCTCTGTTACAACACCTTTGAAGTGCCTAGAGTTTAGACTAGAGTTTTTTCAAGTTTTAGCAACAACTGTTTTGACATGAGAATTTGCTCTAAGCCTAAAACTTGTGGGTTGCACATGCTTGAACTAAGTCTAGGTGCCTGATTGATAAGATTAAGAAAGTCTGAGCTGCTATCTATCTTATTCTAAGTGACGCTAGAGTTCTGGAGATTTATCTTTTGAAAAATATAAAAACATGATGAGTTCCTGTATGACAAAGCTTACATTCCCACCAGAGCCAAACATGATGAGATAGGCTAGTTAAACTTCTACATACATCTTTGCTTGTCATGTATTGAGTTTTGTCAACCTTTATGACCCTGGTGAGAAATTTGTCATACTCTTGAATCAAGATCCACCTCCATATGCACTACTCTACACTGGAGTAGGTGCAACAACATGCCATTCCACCTATATCCATTCTAAAAATGTTTATCTCCTACACTGGGAAAGAACACCAAAAATATTTCTAATAGGATAGCCACCCAACAAATGCTCAAGTCTTGTTGCTATCTCTCCAAATCCCTAAATACCAAAAGGAGTGCTATGAGCTATAGTTAAAAAAAGGGGGGAGAGAAGGGGAGAAGAAAAGAAAAATAAACAAGTGTCCAAGTGCTGAAAACAAGGGTACATAGATGCCCGACTCCCTAAGAGAAGAAAAAGATAGCTAATAACCTCTGGCCAGTTTTCAAAGTCTAAAGGAGAGGTAGGCATTCAAGGAGCTGAGTAGAATTAGGTTCCACCATATATCCACCATATCCATCCACCTATACATCTTGATTCAACTGTATGACTTGTTTCTCTATGGATCTGTTGTTTGACTTTGCAACATATGCATTGCAAGTTTGCTCTTTCAGTTTTATCCTTACCTATGAGCTCAACATAAGTTTTAGTTATAGGATGAGAAAAAAGGCAACCATCATCACTGCCTTGGTGAAAATCCACAAATACCACATATATTGAGAGACTTGAGAGTGTCATACATGGGAAGCTCTGAGTTTTATTTGAAAACCCTTAAAAACTCCAGAATGATAGTTGAGCGAAGAGCTTGAGACATAGTGCTTAGATGGGATCTTTCTGTCTGTCAAGTACTCAAGGCCCAAGGAAGAGTTAATAAGCCTCATAGTCAAAGGTAACATGAGTAAGTTTGAAAGTCAGCTCAGTTATTGCAGAACTTAGAGGAGAATTTCTATCTGACTGCAGGTATACTTCTAGGGAGTCATTCTGAGATGGCTACAACGCTTAAACATATATATAACTTACAATAACTTTTTCTGAGTTTTCTTTGCTAAGGGACTAGCTAAGGTTAAGCTTGGGGGAGTTGTTGACGGTCATTATTGTATGAATTCAACTGTCAACTAGCCATGAAAAAAAATGCAATTACGATCACCAAAGTATATATAGGGTTTGCACTGACAGAATTTCACGAGTTTTGGTGTTTCACTGTTTCTGCAGGTGTAAACTGGAAAAGACACAATCCCAGGAGTTTATCGGAACATAGAATAGGAAATCGGGCGCCACGGCAACGCGGGAATATTCTAGAAGGGACCAGAAGACAACACGCCGAAGCGGAGGGCCAGAGGCCACCAGGCCAGACTGACCGGTATGGGCTTGGCCCCGCTGGCGGCCCGCTTCACCTAGTTTGCTCTACCGCCTTTAAGGATCGATCTCAGCCGTACATCAAGGTCGGTTTGATCCGATGGCTCACGATCCTCGCCCAGGGCTATAAAAGGAGGGCAGGACCCTCCCCCCGGGTGTTGGTATTTTTAACTGCACTCCATTAAATAAGTTTTAAGTAGGATTATCCGCAAGCGCACAGATATCATACCAGTGTCACATTTTACCCGGAGGTTTTAAATATCGTATCCCAGGGGAACATTTGTGATGATGACAACGTCTATAGACTTAACCCTACAATTAGGCTAGATCATATCAAGAAAAAGGAAATAGCTAATATACTCTAGTTCCAACTACCGGTAAACTTTGTATAATATCGTCTTATCGGACAAGTAACCCGAATAGGAGAAGAAACAGAGTAATCTCCTACCAAGCACCTATAAGCCTATCAGTCCTATCAATGGGACGGGGACTACAGAGGATTCAACGCAGCTATAAAGTCACCTGCGCGAGCTACCACCTATCCGGCTGATCAGGGGACATTCACAAGTAAATCTAGCCTAGGCACCACGCCTACACTACGAAATATAACTCTAACCTACAGCGTCCTATAGATCAAAGTACTCAATATGAGATGTGAACCAAAGAACGAATAAGAACAAATTGCTTACTTGAATCGGAATGGTAAATACAAAAGTACCTCGTAACGCAGCCGGCGAGGAAGCTGAATCCGGATGAATACAGACCCACGAAGAAGCGCACGAGGCCCGGAGCTCCTCCGGAATCTCTACTCC
Organism: Chrysopogon serrulatus; assembly: GCA_015844335.1. Lineage (NCBI taxonomy): Eukaryota > Viridiplantae > Streptophyta > Magnoliopsida > Poales > Poaceae > Chrysopogon > Chrysopogon serrulatus. Next base: position 215,518 of record JADLZL010004007.1, read on the forward strand.
TCTACTCAATCTCTCTAATCTCTAAACAAACTAGATCTAGAAGAACTAGTCTCTCCTAATTGCTACAACTAGATGAACTAGAACTAGATGAACTAGACTAGATCAACTAGAGGGACCCTAACCTTAATTATGTAGAGAATATGAAGCACCGGGGTGTAGAATGCCTCTTGGAGGGGCCTTAGGGCATCATTAGTAGGGGGCAAGGAACCGCCACGTCAGCGATCCGCGTCTTCATCTCATGTGCACCATCGGATTAAACCGACCTAAAATCGACGTAGGGATGCTTTGATTGGCTTCTAAGGAACCGTGGGAGGAAGACTCAAGGAAAGGGCGGCCATCGGTGGAATTAGGGGCGCCGACCGGCCCTAGGGTGGGGCCGGCCGGCCCCACTTGGGCTCCTCTGTGGGCCCCGCTGCTTCGGGTGTCTTCTATACCCTTCCTGAGTCCGATGATAATGTTGTTCCGCCGTGGATCAATTTCGTGATAATTATGCACTATAATCCCTCTTTTTCAGCTTTTCTGAAAATCACCCTAGAAAATATAGAATATGCAAAAACTCGTGAAATTTGTCAGATAAAGCCCTAGACTAGTGTGTTTTCTTGTTTTCCTTCAGGTAAAAAGCCCTAGTAAAAGTTGACGCTAAGGAGTGTCAACACCGGGAAAGGAGGCACATTCATTCATTCTCATTCGAAATCCGATCATCAGCCAGAAACTCTAATCAGGGCTCCTTAGCTAGGGCCTAGATAGCTAGTTAGAACTAGAGGGAGGCAAGCGAAGGCTTGGATTCTGGAGCCATCAAGAGCTTAGATTTGGTATAGTTCTTACCTCCTCTCGCCTTTGTTCTCTTTCATTGTATAGATATATGATTGCTACAATTGAATTGATGAATACTTATATGCTTATATTTATAGTTATTATGATCTTTGTCTATTGTGGTTATATACTTAGTATAGCCAGATTGACATTATACTTATTCATAGGTTCGTATAGCGCTCATCTAATTAATCGTTGGGTGAGTGGTCGACATTGTGTAAGCATGGTGCTTATACGTTGTTTACCTGCGAATGCACCCTATAGGCCGGGCTTGGTAGATAGCGGGTGTGGCAATCCTGTTGAGTCCTATATAGTCTGAACCCCGTTTATAGGCACAGTAGGGCTTGTATACGAAGGAGGGGCGTGCTATGTTCTCAAACTTCCCTAATATGTTCACTATGAATAGATGTAATGCTAACCTTAGCGATGACTACTAGGTCTAACCATGGTATGCATTGACATATAGCTAGGAATAACTTAGGAATATCTCTTGATGTTCTGCTAGTAACTCTAATGTTATAGCTAGGAGTCTCTATCTGTTTATGCTGATGATTTATACTTATCTTTATCATTTATCTTGTGACTTACCCCCTACATTGAATAGCGAGGACATGGTTATGCCTATCCATTACACTTTAGGTTATCCAGCTATCCTACGCGTATACCCTATAGACCTTCCCTTGGGAAAATATAAATGATAACTTGGTAATACTCTGGGTAAAATGCTACAATAGTATTTGATCTGTGCGCTTGCAGATACTATTTCTATATTCTAAATTGTGGCATAATTTAATACCACATCTCTTAGTGTTATTGCTGGGGATGACAACTTGGCGTTTTAGTGGCGATGCTAAGAAATGCCCACAAGCATTTTTAGCACCGTTGCTAGAGGTAACATTAAGAGATGTCAACATCTACTAACTTTAAAATAAGGGCAACCAAGTCAGCTTCAAAACCATTTAGAACTTTGTTTGAAAATGGCTTCAAAATCATTTAGAATCTTTGTTTGAAAATAAAGGAAGGGGACTGTGTACAGTGATCTAGGGCTGGGCGACAAGTAGGCTACAGGGCTACAAGTAGGGAGAGCTTTTTTCCAAACCTGCATGGTATCTACTTAATAAAATCAGAGTAACCAATAAGTCAGCTTGGAAACCATTAATCTTTCTTTGAAAAATGAAGGAAGAGGACTGTGTAGGCCACAATAGTTTTTGAATCAGAGTCTTTTTCTTGCTGTATAAATGCTATGATTTAAATCTTTGTTTCTATGGTATGATATGAATTGAATCTTTGTTTCTGTCTTTTGTTTCTATGGTATGCTATGAATTGAATCTTTGTTTCTGTGGGTGGGGGTGGTGGTGTGGGTGTTGGGGTGTGTGTGTGTGGGTGTTGGGGTGTGGGTGTTGGGGTGTGGGTGTGTGTGTGTCTGTCTGTGTGTGGATTACTGATGATAATAATGATGATGTGTATGTGTGTATGAATGTGTGTGTCTGTCTATCTGTGTGTGGATTACTGATGATAATGATGATGTGTATGTGTGTATGGATTACTTGTGTGTGTATGGATTACTGATGAAGTTTGTGTGTGTATGAATAAGGTATGAACTTACTAATGATGGTCTCTCTTACAGGAATTTGAAGTTCTCACCACTCCAATAAACTTGGAGGGCATTAGAGAGAAGATCGCAATGTTTATTGTGTCGAAGATCATTGACAAAGAAGGCGAGTTTTATTGTGAGAAACAAATAAACAATGATAAGTAAGATTAATTACGTGCATTGGAAGAACTTTGTGCCACAATAAATAGTTTGGATCGATTTATATACGTTGTGTTGCGTGTGGTTGTGTGTGTGGGAGAGGCCAGCCAGTGTGTGTAGAGAGCTAGCTGTGTAATTAATTTTATACTAGAAATTTAATTAATTTGGTTCTAGATATATACGCATTTTGAATTGATCTGTATGTATATATATAGCTGATTTTCAATTAATTAGCAGCAAAGCATATTCATGTGGGATATACATATTAATTTGTGGATATTTAGATTATATTTTCTGTGACATCGATCTGCTGGTGACGTCATCAGCGTGGTTTTAATTATGGTATCATTAATATAAACTGGCCAAAAAGGGGAGTACAGACACGTGTTGGTAAAGTGTGTCTGCATTTATATTAATCCAAAGACACGACAAAAATTTGTAGCAGACGCTAATGTATACACGGGTCTGTAATAAACCGTTGGTACAGACGCTCCTTTCAATGTACATAGTCTGTCCACATTCTCACTTCAAACGCTTGTTGGTAAATGACAGACTCTCATACGTAACACGAGTTTGTAATGAAAAGCTATTACAGAAGCGTCAAGGCGCGTCAGTTAAAAATATTATACAGACGTGTTATGACGGACGCGCTGTGGAGCGCCTGTGATGTCTATCAACGCGCGTCTGTAATTTTGTTTTATTACATAGTGTGTTCTGATTGCTGTTTAATTACAACAAAATAACTACTACTAATTCAAACGAATAAATTATTCTTCACTGCTAATGTTCGTGATCAATGCTGCCAGCCTATACGAACGACGACAAAACTTATTCAAGCTAAACACATTAGTTCGACGAAAAGCCAAGGTTCAACAAGGCTCCAGGCTTATTGTTTACAGCTAGCTAGCTTGCTATGGCGCGTGAGCGGGAGGTGGGCAAGAAGTGTTTGGGTTGTACGTGGCGCCGCAATGCCCTAACACCTTGCTCACGGACACCGGCAGCGTTGGTGGCGGCGGCCCAGCGGCGCCGTTGGTTCCGAGGAGGCGCCGCACCGGTGCGGCCGCGGCGTCAGCATGCACCGATGCTGTCACGAGCAGCAGAGCAAGCAACACCGCCGCCTCTCCAGCCAGACCTCTTGCTCTCCCTCCTCCCTGCATCTTGATCAGGACTTGCGTGCAGTGCACTGCAGCAGCAGAGGTAGCTCCACCGATCGAGCTAGAGGGATATCGAGATGCTTGGATTGAATGCTAACTAGATCAGAGCTCGAGCTGAGGAAACAACAATGGTTTATCGTGCTTCCAAAGCTCAAAGCATGGTGTCTACTTATAGCATGCATGTACGAGTTAAAACATCCTTAAGACTATGGAGACGATCGATCGTTAAGCCCAGCCAGCTGGGTGCTAACTTCCGCGACATTGCCGCGGATGAAGAAAACGTTTTTGACGGATCAAACTGATCGATGACGCAACCTGGTATATGCAAGCATGAATAGATTCACATGAGATGCATGTCTTGTGGTACACACATGAAGGATTCAACAAGGTCCAAGCTATGTTTCAACGTTTCAAGAGTGGACTGACGACTACGACTATATGATTCTTCCATGCAAAAATCAAGATCAAAATTTAAAAGTAGTTCGGATCTTCTCGAGGTACGGAATATATGACTGAAGTTGGTTTTTCCAGCATTCAGGTAGAAAGTGAAACTCGACTGACCCAACCGCGTGGACTGCAACAACCTGCAACATTTGGGCAAAGGAACGGAGACGACGGAGACAGGGAAAGCGCCGTAAGTGCATGTAGGTACAAGTCTCAGCCTTTCTCTCTCACATTCTTATCGATTATCTGTGCTATTATTCTAGTTTCTGTGTTGGTAACAGAAGAGAGCATTAGACATGCATGGTTGATTGCCATTTGCCAAACCATTTCGCGTTGCTAGAAATGTACGTAGTTCTCAGTTTGGCTCAAATTGCATACATCATCACATCAGATTTAGTTAAGTTTAAAGACGAAGAGAACATGGTTCTTTTCTTTCTAGTCTTTTGTTTCGTTGCCAGTGCCACACATACATCATGTCAGAGTTCAGTCGTTGACTCAGCATGTGGATGTATTTCTAAGCGCAAAAAAATTGTGCCTGGCTGCATAGCTCCAGCCTGTGCATACATCTACTAATCTTATGACACGTGCCTGTGCTTCTATGATCACACGGATGCTGGGTTACGGCTCTTGCATAGCTCTTGCTCGTTCAGCCGATCGGCTCAGCCCGGCTCATCGTCTCCAATAGCAACAGGATCGGGTCTTTGAGAGAATTCCTTGTATATCCATAGGAATTATGGTCGTCCCTCTTCGAAAAAAAAAAATCCCTCTGATGCCACTCCCATCAACTTTTGCCTACCTCTCCTTTTGGTCCCAAGTGAAAGGTCAATTATGTTGTCTCTAAATGATTCTATCGTCGTTTGATATACTCTCTATCTCTTCTCACTCGTTTCACTCTCTCTCACTCTCTCCGTTTCTCCCCCAAAACACTAGTTGGCGATCTCAGACCCTATTCAATAGAGAACCAAATCAAGCTCCTTTCAAACCATGTTCGTTTCAGCCAAATCAGCAAATCAGCCAGTAGTGTTTTTCTCTCACAAGTCACAACAAATCAGTCAACAGTACTTTTAGCCAAGCCAAATCATCCAAGCGAACAGACTAGCCTGCCAGACACCCAGTATCTCCCTTGCCTTGCCTGAACACCGCCGCTTCTTGTCTTATTAAGGCGGTCAGTTGTGTTTCCGTCATCACCTTGTTATTGTAAACTCGGCAAACCAAAGAATCCTGGCCAATCAACTCTTAATACCAGGTACACTTGACCATCACAAGGTGTTTGACGCCCTCTTTCACTTGTTTTGATTGCCACGCTGGACTTCGTGGCACATTTAACTGATAAAGTGTACATTTGTATTTCCAGTCTTGTAACTTGCTGAGGTTTTCCCGCGCTGCTTGACCGCACGCCATGGACGCTGGCCGCCCACGTCGCCCACGTCGCGTGCGCGCTCAGTGCAGACGCGCCTCGCGTGATGGCAGTTCCACTGCCTGTATTGTACAAATACTGAGAGATCAACACGATTCAGATTGTTGGCTCCATTGTCATCTCTTTCATGGTATCAGTCGCTTAGGTCTGTTCCTCTCGCCGCCGCCTCTGTGTCGCCGGCGTTCTGCCTCCACTGCCCTCCACCTCGCCATGGACGTCAATCCACTGCACGACGCCGACCAGTCTGACGGCGCGTCTTCCTCTTCCTCCTCCGACATCTCCTTCACCGAGCCCATCCAGCCTCCCTCCGTCCACGTCCTCCATACGGTGAACATCAAGCACCATGTCCCCGTCGAGCTCGACCTCGCGGAGTCCAACTACACGGAGTGGCGTTGCTTCTTTGATGCTTTCATCGGGAAGTTCGGCCTGGGCTCCCACCTCACCTCGTCGCCGACGTCCAATGACCGCCACGATCCGGAGTGGGTGATGGTCGACCAGTGCATCCTGTCCTGGCTGTACAACACCATGTCCAAGGACGTCCGTGCCATCGTCCAAGTTCCCAAGGCGACGGCGTACAAGATCTGGACGGCTCTCCACGCCCAGTTCCGCGACAACGAGCTCCACCGGGGGGTCTACCTCGAGGCCGAGTTCCGCAACTTGGTTCAGGGAGACATGGATATCACGACGTACACCGGCCGGCTGAAGCGCCTTGCCAATGCTCTGCGCGATGTCGGACAGCCGGTGCGCGAGACCTCCCAGGTGCTGAACATGCTTCACGGTCTCTCCCCAAAGTTCCGCCATGCTGTTCCCGTCATCACCGCCTAGAATCCTCCGCATACATTCCTGTCCGCGCGCTCCTATTTGCTGCTCAAGGAGCAGTACGACAAGGAGCACGTGAAATCAGCTGCCCAGCATGCGCTTCTCGCCGCCGGCACACCTCGGCCCCCAGCTCCGTCCGACGGCTCCAGCTCTGCCACTCCTCCTGCTCCGCGGCCCAGCCAACCGGCTGCGGGATACCCTGCGCGCAACGACGAGCGCGGCTTCAAGAAGCGTCGCGGTCGCGGCAATGGCGGTTCCGGTGGCGGGTCGTCACGAACACCGGCGCGGCCCGTCCCCCTGCTCCTTGGACTCCCGGCGTCAACCCATGGACCGGCATGGTGCAGGCCTGGCCCATGCCCTTCCGTGTCCCTGGCGCTGGTGTCCTCGGTCCCCGTCCTGGCGTCCCTCAGCAGGCGTATCTGGCGGCTCCCCCTCCGGCATCCCCGACGCCTCAGGCGCCACCTGTCGCCGCCGGCGATGTCTGGAACCAGCAGGCGCTCTTGGCCGCTCTGGCGACAGCCAACGCTCCTCCCTCTGGACCCCAGGCCTCTGAATGGTTCTTCGACACCGGTGCTACGTCTCACATCTCTTTCATTAACTGCTAGGTGGTTTACTGATTTGGCTGAAACGAACAGGGTGAAGCTGTTTTTCTAGCTCTTGTGCTATTTTTTAATTTTCCCCTGCTTTGTCTTGGCTGTTCCTCCAAACGCCGAGATAAGTCTGTAATTTTTCTTTTCCGACTCCATAATGAAAAGGCAGAGCACCTGTTGTTCCACCTAAAAAAATCCTTTAGTTTTTCAAGTTTAGTGACTAATTAAACCAAACTCGGGCAATAGTTAAACTTCAATGGCCAAAAATTTCCTTTAAACAAGTCTGATGTGATGGTTGCAATTTGAAGTAAACTGAACTACGTACTACAGTTATTTTTCAGCAACCCGAGATGGTTTGCCACTCGAGTACTCCTCAACCATGTCGGGGCCCTTTTTTTTTTTTTTCTCGCACCTAACAGCACAGGACGCTTCTGTCTCTGGGATATTCTAAAGAAAAACAATAGTGCCAAAAAACGCTGCAGGTTTGCCGTGCAAGGTCTCTGGCATGGCAATGAACGCGGTTGTGAGTTTCTACAGGTCTGGCCGTCAAGGCACACAAGATAGCTGCACCCCCTGACTGCTGAAAACTTCAAACTTCAGGCATACATTCCATACCTTAGAGACTCCAAACTACTTTTAATCTTGGATTTATGCATGAAACAACAAAATAGTCGTCAGTCCACCACGCACTCTTGAAATGTTGAAACTTCAGCCGTACCTTAGCTTAGCTTGATCTGTGTACAGCACAAGACATGGATTTAAATTCTAACGTGAATATATTACTTTTTTTTAGCATTAACGTAAATATATTACGGGCATCTATGCATGCATGTTTACGTATACCAGGTTTGCGTCATCAGTTTGATCCGTCAAAAACGTTTTCTTCATCCGTCCGCGGCAATGTCGCGGAAGTTAACATCAGCTGGCTGGCTTGACGATCGATCGATCGTCTCCATAGTCTGAACGATGTTCTAACTCGATCGTTGCATGCATGCATGCTATAAGTAGACACCGCAACCATAGTTTCCTCAGCTCGAGCTCTGATCATATCTTATTAGCATTCAACAAACATCCATCTAGATCGAGATCTCTTTCGACCTGTGGAGCTACCTTTGCTCCAGTGCACGCAAAGTCCTAATCAAGATATGCAGGGAGGATGGAGAACAAGATGTCCGGCTGGAGCCGCCGCGGTGTTGTTTGCGCTGCTGCTCATGGCAGCGTCGGTGCATGCTGACGCCGCGGCCGCACCGGCGCGGCGCCTCCTTGGAGCCGACGGCGACGCTGTGCCGCCGCCACCAAAGCTGCCGGTGTCCGTCAGCAAGGCTACGACAGTGCCACACTGCGGCATCTCGGGCGACCCAAACAATTCTTGCCCTCCCCCAGCTCACGCGCCATAGCCAGCTAGCTAGTTAGCTGTACGTAATAAAAAGCTTGGAACCTTTGGGACCTTAGATGTTTCTTCGAACTAATTATAATGTGTTTAGATTCAATAAGTCTGTCGTTCGTATATATAGTTGGCAGTATTCGATCACGAACATTAGCAGTGGAGAATAATTTATTCGTTGAATTATTACTAGTTATTTTGTGCTAATGATATTGATAAAGAGCAATTATCAGAACATTTGGCCTAGCCTCTGCGCACGATCGAGCTTATTAGAGCATGTATGTACTCCAATACTTCTCCCTCAAAGATTTGCACGAATTTTAAAACATCCAATTAAGATAATTAATCTTTTTGCTAATTATTTTTTAACATGAGCTACGCTTGGACCCCAGCCTGTCCATCGCAGACGACACTACTACTAAAAAATCTTTTGCAAGGCACTTTGAAATGGGCCTCTGAGGCGGTTGGGCCCAAAAACCGCCTCGGTTAATCGTAGCATTAACCGAGGCGGTCATTTTCAATTAACCGAGACGGTTACAAAAAAACCGCCTCAGTAAAATAGTTTTACCGAGGCGGGCATCTTAAAATAACCGCCTCGGTTAATGTGTATTAACCGAGGCGGTTGTTTTAACGAAACCGCATCAGAATAAATGCATTAACCGAGGCGGTTGTTTTTAGACGACCCGCCTCGGTAAATATTAGGCCCCAGACAGCCCAAACAAAGGCCCATAACAGCCTCTAGTATATATACCCAACACCAAACCCCTAACCACTCTCATCTCTCCCTCCCTCCCCGTCGGTCTCTCCTCTCTCCCTCCTCCTCTTCTCTCACTCACTCGCCCTGGCGACCCCCGGCCCCCCGGGCGCCATCTCACCTTCCCCCGAGGCGAGCACGGCGCGTTGGCCCAGCCCCGGCGCGGGCGCCTCCGGTGCGGCACCGGCGTGGAAGCCCTCGCGCGGCGACCGGCGCGCCTCCCATGCGGCGTCTCCGGCATGGTGTCCAAGGCGCGGCCGCCGCCGCGGCGGCCCCGCTCGGCGGCGGCGCCGGCGTGTGCCCCCTTCCTTTCTAACCCGGCGAGGCGGCGAACTGGAGGAGCCCGGGCGCGTCGATTCTGCGGCGTGAGGCGCGAGCTTCTTCCCCGGCGGCGGCGATCCCATGGGCGTGGTGGCGGATCCGCCATTGGTCGCCGGTTCGTGGCCGTGGTGGCGGATCCGCGACCGTGGAGGCCGGATCCACCGCCGGTGGCTGGATCGAGGGGAGAACGGAGGTGGCCGGGCGCATGCGGATGATGGAGGTGGCGGCCGGGCGCATAAAGGGGAGGAGGCGCCATCGACGAAGCGGTCTCCCTCCCGGGGAGGCCGAATCCGCGCTCCCCGTGGGCGGATCCGGGCGAAGCGAAGCGGGGCGGCCTCCTCCAAATTTAGCGGCCGACGGCCGACGGCGGCGCGGCGGTGGGTGATGCAAGGGCGGATGGGCTCGCCGCGGGCCCCGGATGGGCTTGCGGGTGGGCTCCTAATTTTTTTTATTTTTTTTATTCCATTAACCGAGGCGGGCAGCAAACCGCCTCGGAAAAGGTCACATTAACCGTGACCTTCGCTCCCGAGGCGGTTGCAAAACCGCCTCGGTAAATCTTTTTGCCCGCCTCGGTTAAAATCCCTCAGTAGTAGTGCAAGTCCGGTCCATCCATCCCCAAAGTGAAGTCATTGTCACGGTATCATCCGTTTCTGCCCTTTCATATGTTGCTCCACCCTTCATTTGTCAAGGAGACGGCACGTCGCGTCTAACATTCCTGAGAAGCGAAAACCACCTGATCGAGCAACGCCGGCACCTCGGCACCACGGCGTGCCTGGTGCTAGAGCGCCACGGATTTGAGGTGTAACGATGACTTTACTTTGGGTCTGGATGGGTTGGACTCGGGTCGGCGATGTATGGGCTTGGTATAAACGTGGCCCAGATAAAAAAGTAATTAGCAAAAAGGCTAATTACCTTAGTTGGGTGCTTTAAAATTCACGCAAATCTTTTGAGGGATGAGTACCGTAGCAGATGCTCACCATCTTATAGCTAAATAGATAACTTTTATCGCTTTTTGGGTGTCTAGTTTCGCCAGTTGCACTCCTTGTGTTGCGTATTGTGTTGTGTAGCATTGTCTTGGTGCTCCTCTCTGGTCCCTACTGTTTCATAACTCTCGTCTAAGTTGTCTAGATATGGATACGAGTATCGGATACGATACGTATCGGACACACAGATACACTATTCGTCAAAAACCACTGACATGGGATACGCCTAATATATTTTAAGATAATAATTATTGTATATAAATTACAAGCTAAAAATAATTAATCTAGCAAGTTTTAACTTAACTTATCGGTTTGAAGCAATTTATATAATACACTATTTGATTTAGAAAGTGAAAATATGATGAATCAAGAATGTATTCCTAAAACAAGTTATTTGGATGCCTAGTATACCTTAGAAGTATCCGACGTGTATCCAAGAAGTATAGGTATCCGATACGTATTGGATACGAATAAGATACCTCTTTAAGTATCCGCAAGAACGTAGACTCTTGTTACCACTAGTAAATTTGTAACTTGTTAACTCTATTTCCTCTTCATGAAAAATGTAGTCATGAAAAACTATTTAAACTATCTGCAAACAGTTTAATTACAAGTATCCATGATCAAGCAAAAACAAAAAGCCACAAAAACATAATTGTCGAATGAGAAAATCGCTATATTTTTTTGAGAAGGACCTCCTTCGTTATATTTTATTTATTTCTATTAAAACTCTACAATTGGACAAGAAATCATAGAATAATGGTGTGGAAATCATCCCGACACCCAACATCATTTTTTTTAGCAAAATACCGAACATCAATATGGGTGTCCCGTTTGCTGATTCCGTTGGCTCCACGGCAACATGCATGGGCTGGCTGCTAGACGCCACGCGGTCCAAGCCGATGCAGCAGCCCATTTCCAGCCTCTCTTGGGCTGATTTTCGCTAAACCTTCATGGACGGCGACTAGATAACTGGGCTTATTTTCTCAAAAAAGGATAAACTGGGCTTATAACTCCCGTTAGTCTCAAGTCTCAACCCAGCCCAGCCGCCGCTCTTCTTGCCCAGTCAGTTCGGTGACAGACGTCACGTCTTAAACGGTGGGCTACGCGGCCACCTACCCCACCGTTTCACAAGTGAAGTGATGAGCTTCCGCTTCTTCTCCGTCTCCTCCACGAGCTGCGTCAATTTTTCTCGCGGACCGTAGAAAAACCAGAGCCCACACATCCGTGTACATCTTCAACTTCATCACCAAGCTCAGCTCCCAAGTCCCAACAAGCTTCTACGCCCTCGTCCGTTCCGCAGCTCACAAGCCGCCACAACCACAAGATGAGCAGCAGCGGCAGCGCCTCCGTCGTCCCCGGCGGCCCCGACGTGGTGCACACGGGCGGGTGCCACTGCCGGCGCGTGCGGTGGCGCGTGGAGGCCCCCGCGCGCGTCGTCGCCTGGGTCTGCAACTGCTCCGACTGCTCCATGCGCGGGAACACGCACTTCGTCGTCCCCGCCGCCAAGTTCGCGCTGGACGACCCCGGCGGCGCCGGCGAGTTCATCACCACCTACACCTTCGGCACGCACACGGCCAAGCACACCTTCTGCAAGGCCTGCGGCATCACCTCCTTCTACACCCCGCGGTCCAACCCGGACGGCGTCGCCGTCACCGTCGCCTGCGTCGACCCCGGCACGCTGGAGCACGTCGAGTACCGGGAGGCTGACGGGAGGAACTGGGAGGAGTGGTTCCAGCGCCGCGGCACCGACATCGCTGCCTTCTCGAAGGGGAAAGCAGAGGCAGCGGCGTAGTAGTAGTAGTACTGATGACTGGTCCCTTCCTTGTCAGGCGGAGTGAGTGTTTCGGAATGTTTGTGCCGGGTGCGTAATAAGTGAATTACTGTGAGGAATTCCATTACTGTGACAATATAATGTTGTTCTACACAAAACAATAATAAAATGTGAGGATAAGTTGGTGTTTCATTTGAGCCAGGTACACCTCATCCTAGATTAGGAGATATCACACTTGGTTTAAACTTTTAAAGACAGACAGAGCGTTTTGAATGCGACAACTTCAGAAGCAGGCATGGACAGAATTGTAGCATTCGAGTTTGTACTTTAGAAAGTAGAGCTAGTAGCATCTTTAGATTTCCAACACTCTCATGTCTTTCTTTTAAGTTTCAAGTTTCGTTTAATATTCAGTCAATCCTTAATATGTTAGAGGATTATATAGATATTTTAATATGTCACATCAGCAAAACCATCTTTAAAATTGTCTCAGAAATCATCTCAGGAGTTATTTAGACGGTTTTTAATAAATTAAAGGGTAGAATATCTGATTTTATACAAGAGCGTAAGGTCGACAGCCACCAATAGTCAAAGAGGTTATTTAGACATTTTTTTTAATAATAGATTAAAGGATAGAATATCTGATTTTATAGAAGAGCGTCGGGTTACCACCCACCAATAGTCAGGAGGGCTAAGTAGATTTTTTTCCAATGAAGAAAGGTTCCTCCGCTTATTTTAAAACTAATGGATACTCCACACATTGCTATTGAGATTGCAACAAGATGAAATTGAAATTAAGTGGAAATAATATAGATAGCATACATTAAAAAGTTGAAAGCTATTAGTAGGATGCCATGGCCAGAAAGACAGGTAATGTGTATAGTTAGTGGGTGATGCATGTTGAGATATATTTATAGTGAGATTTGCTTTATAAGAGATATAAATACAGACTATGAAAGGACTGAAGGGTTCTCTCAGTAATTCGGGGATTTTGAAAGTATATATGTTATAGCTTTGTATTTACTAGATCTATGCCATGTATTGTACTAGGGCAATGATTTTTTATATTGAATCTTAATAACTCTATGTGAATGTTTGAGCTCGGAGGATATGAACCAAATAGGATGACGTGGACATATAAATTCGCGGTGAAGAATGATTCATATCAGTTGTGCTAGAGATGGAGACTAGTTATACCATCAGAGAGATAATGAGTCCTTTTAGACGTAATAGATACATAGATCAAAAAGATCTATAATTTGACTGCTCGTATTATTTAAAAAAATTTATACAAATATAGTCAAATTTAAGTTATTCTCGAAAAACTTTTATTAATAAAGCAAACCACAATAAGATATAAAATTTTGCACAACTTCTTCAAATAAGTGATTAAATTTAAGATTAAAAAGATCAAATGAACTATATTTTAAGACGGAGTTAGTATTTAATAAAACTTGATAAATTAATGGCTTAGATTACTCTGGGCTATACCAGTACAGTAT
>JADLZL010004008.1:0-25128 GCA_015844335.1 Chrysopogon serrulatus
CAACCCGAACGTGGTGGATTACAAAGGTCTGCCAGAGCTGTCACCCCGGCTACCACAACCATCCGTGGGGTTACGCAAACTCAGTAACTCGCTAGCCCACACCATGTCTACGCTTAATGGCTAGTCTCTAGCATATCTTAATTAGACTAAAGCACTTCGGTCGAGCTGAGAGATCCCAGAAGTAAAAGTGCAAAAGCAAGAACTGAATTTAATCAAATAGAAAACTTGGAATTACCGAAAGAAGAACCTGGATAGTCCTCGATTTAGTCGCCTCCCAGATGTGCAAAAAAGTCGAGGAGGGGCCGCCACGCCCAAATTCTCCCACGCTCCCTACCAGAACACCGAGTACAAGACGAGAGGAAGCCGACAGCCCGGATTCCTCCTCCACTCTCTCCCTCACCTTCTTCCTCTTTTCTATATTACAACTAGGTGAGAACCACCCAGAGGGACACTACCACTCAAGAATATGGAGAATGGAGCTCAAGTGTAGGGTATGTGTGAGGGAGGGTCTCCCTTGTTTTTATACTCCTCCAAGACGGTTTGGGGGCCGAGGTGAGTAAATGCCTGTGTGAACCGACCACAACTGCCTCCACAAACGCCAGAGAAAGGTGGGCCCGGATGCATAGCCGCAAGCGGCGGCCGCACTGTGTGGTGCGCCGCACTCGGGTGCCGCCCCCCACCGCCCAAGTGGGTTATGCTTCGTTGGGTCCGACTTCGCCCATGTCGGGTTTGCCCAATTTTCTATTGAGGGGCGGCCTTGTTCCGTGCGCACCGCTAGCCATGTCTGCTAGTGGTGCGGACAAGACTAGCAGCTGCCATAAGGGATGTCCTACATGTGTTCTGTCCTAAGCCCCATTGCTCCACCTCCGCACCCCCATGTCCGCTGTTGGATTTATTATGGGCTACGTTTCATTTTAGATTTAATAAATCACTAACTCTATGGTGTGTAATTATGGATAATATTATTTGTATCGGATTGAAGTCCAAGGGACGTTGTCTTGACTTATATGGTGGGAATTATTCCATTTAATTTGAGAAGCCAAGAAACGGACCAAGGCATGCCACAATGCCTGCCGGGCCGGGCCGTGGCCGCGGGCGTGGCGTGGCGAGGAGGCGAGGCGAGGCGTGCAGGCGCCGAGCGGGCATGGCGGTTAAATTTTTAGCACTCATTAACCACGGGAGTTTCAACTCAGTTGAACTCTTCACTCGCCTGCCTCTTGATCACCACCGCGAGTCCCTTGCCCTTCACCTTCTCCTCCACAGGATAAAAGGGATACGCCTCCCCTCTTCGGGATTTGATGCTCGATCACATTCCAATTGCAACTGAGGTATTCCCCATCTCAGAATCAAGGCGCGCATAGAGAAGCGAGAGGTGTGCCTCCGAAGCCCTTGCCGCTCGAGACCTTGCACAGGGATCGGCAATTAGGTTTTTGGGGAGCATCTACGCGACGCCTACTTCATCGCCGCCGATCGCCTTCACCGCCTACGTTTCATCTTCTTACTGAGGGCGCCGACGTCGTTGTTCCTTTTCATGATGATCTTCCATCTCCAATCCATTATGAAAGTAGGACAAGGATCGATGATCATCCTTTGGCAGAGGAGGGTATGATCGCTTCATCTTCTCTCTGCTTTTCGCCTTCCCATCATGCTTGTTGCAGTAGTATTTTCGTGTTGTTTCATATGTTGTTATGAGTTTGTTTCATATGCTCGGCCGATCGCTTTCATGATATATCCTCGTGTCGGGCTTTAGTTTTAAGATATATGCCATGTTCCGCTTGTTGTCGCAGCTCTATTGATCCGTTTCATATGCTAACAAGGCTCATGTTCTAGTAGTTATATCTCGTCTTTCATATGGAATTCAGTGTTAGTCATCTTTATGAGATATATGTCATGTCTTATCGTTATGCTACATGGATCATGTCTTCATGAGTTTAATATTTAGTTTAATATTCATATGCTCCACATGTTATTCGATATCATGTTCTATATAGTTATGGATGTTTTTGATATCATGCTTTTTTTAATTATCAATAATCTATTATATGTCATCATCATAATGTTAATTTCTAGAATTAAAATGATATGAAAATTGCCTAATTATCTAATAATTCAAAAAAACCAAAATATAGGCATTTTTTCTGCCGAGGTTTTGTCACTGTTAAAGCCCCGATCCTTTGACTCTGAAAAAACTTTGATTTGGAGAGCTAAGATGGGATTGTGGACGCTATGTCTTGTTATCATGTCGCTGAGGGCAAGCCTCAACTTACCTCCCGAGGATGAGGCTAAGTTTCAGTCGATGATAATCTCTTCGAGGTGCAAAGATCGCGTAATTCTTGATACAAAAATTTCAGAAAAGCTATATCATCCTTCCCACCGGAAAGAGTTGTGGGATGCATTTGTTGGAAAGTTTTGAGTTATGATGCGGGTAGCGAGTCAGATCTCATGGAGTAGTTGTATGACTACAAGATGGTTGAGAACCGATCTCGTAGTGGAACAAGCTCATGAGATTCAGCATTAGCTAATGACTTGAGCTTTTCCCCCTTTTGTCCTTTGCCCGACAAGTTTGTGGTTGGTGGTATTATCGCCAAGTTACCACCTTCTTGAAGGACCTTGCCACCTCACTCAAACATAAGAGATAAGAGTTCAATGTGGAAGAGCTCATTGGTACTCTTGATGTTGAGAAGAGGGCTAGAGCAAAGAACAATGGAAAGAGTGTTGAGACCTCACCGCAAATGTGGTGCAAAAAGAGAAACTCCAAATTTTGCAAGAACAAAAAGAAAAATCAAAAACAAGCAAGAGAACACAACCAAACCCATTCAAACAAAGACAGCTTTAAAAAAAGAAGAGTAACAACAAGAAAGATAGAGGATGCTTTGTCTGGTGGCGTTGATCAAGATTGGGGCAAGAGAGTGCCCCCGATCGCAAGTTCACCCCTGCATAAAAAAAAAAAAAAATCAAGAAATGTTGTGACTAATGACAATGGAGATGAAACATCCGGGTATGGTAATTCTTTACCATTAGTTCTCTTCTCTGTTTGTAATTCACCTGAGTGGTGGATGGATAATGGTGCAAATATTCATGTGTGTGCCGATGTTTCTTGTTTTCTTCTATCAGGTCGGGAGGTCCGGGCGCCTTGTTGATGGGCAAATGGGTCGCGTGCTCATGTTCTTGTGTTGGTACGGTGGGCCATTCAAGTTTACTTCTGGGAAGATTCCGTGCCATTGAAGAGCATAAAAGATGTGCCCTCCATCAAGAAAAAATCTTGTTAGTGCATCTATCACTATAACACAACATACCTTTTGTCGACATCTTTATCGGCCGGAAAAGGTACCCCTTTGCCAACACATAAGCTCCCACCAACCTTTGCCGACGCTTTAGAAACAAGCCAAGGGAAGAAGTCGGGCGAAAAGTTTTGCCGACAAGCAATAGAATCGCCGACACTTTTTGTGTAGCTTAAATGGTGTACCTTTGCCGATATAGTTAAATGCTTTGCCGACAGCTTAAAACTTTGCCGACAGTTAAGACCTACGCCGACGCGCTAAGACATTTGGCTATAGCTTTGTATGGTGGGGAAACCGCTTCCATGGTATAATTACCAACATGCTATCTCCAAAGAATTAAATTGTCAAGAAAAATGTATAACAAAAATAATTATATAATCACAATACAATATGAATAATTTGATGAATCCACCTTTATATCAATCACAAATCCAATTGTGTTCATACAGAAGAAAACACATTGAGAAAATAACCATGCATATATAGGTCCATGATATATAGTCACTAGCAGACATATGCACTAGCAAACATATAGACATATACTACAATTTTGTACTAACTGATCATGGCTAAGCTAACAGATTAATAGATCATGACTTGGGCACAAAGTGGCATCCAACACTTCCATGTCTTTGGCCTACAGCCTTGATCATACCACACAAGGTTGCCAATCCAAAAAATACTTGCAACACCACATAGCTAAGTACCTAACATGAAAAAAGACTAAATATCAGTGAAATGTGCTCTATGCTTTTAAATATGTTCTACAGTTCAAACAGCTTGGATAAAACATATAAGTACAATTCAAACCAAGGTGAGCATGTATGTGGTTATTCGAATTTGTACTTGAAAGTAAAATGGTGTCTGTACCATTAACCCTAACTTATTGGGTGGAAATAGTGAAACAATAACAGCTAGACAAGTAAGCTTTTGCTTTGCAGACAAGTAAGCTTTGCTCTTGCTGAAGCTGGGCATCCATTTCATGACCTGTTGTGGCTACTGTTAATTAAAATAGTAACAAGATACAGCAGCACTACTTTTAATTAATAAACACATACATATAGAGTAGCTGCTGATAAATAGAATGGATTCCTTGACTCAGTAGCGCCATTTGTTGTCCAGCTATTATTAGTGCATATAGAGAAGATTCACATGCATAAAATATTATCCAGCAGTCACTGGTTTTAAATCAGTGTTATATTAGCAACACTTATTAGCACTTGTTATCAGCAGACGGATGGACGCGATGCAAAGATCACCTGCGTACCTGTGTGAAAATACTGAAAATCCGTTATTGCGTCGTACCGCTGCTCAAAGATGAACGGTCAGCTGCTGCTGCCAGACTGAACACGGCTGCGTGCTAGCTACTGCCGCAAAGTGCAGCCGACCTTAGACAATATAGCAGCCGCTGCACAAAAACCGCTAGCAACAAGATAATCACTGGCTGCATAGCGTTTGTTTCTTGAACTCGTGATGGTCCAATCGACGCAGACCATACACTAGGTGAATATCAGCATGAAGCACGATGAGCCATGTTTTTCCTTTTCCCCATTGCTCAGTCAGTCGCAGGTGTCGTCAAAATTGTTCAAAGCCAGCTCAGCAGCTCACAGCATTTTCATGATCAGTGCCCACGGGCTCTGCACACAGCTTCTCCTGAAATAAAAATACCAGTCACATACGTAGTCATAAATATATGCACACTCACGCAGTGTCTTGCAGACATCTGTCCTTGCCGGTTCAATACCACAGCCGCAAACAGGGTGGCCACAGTCAGCTCAGCATTAGACCAAACACCCTGCAGAATACAGCAGTAGCTGGTCAGTTTCATCGAAATAGTGAAATCACCAACATGTCGCTCATATGTCAGTTATGAAACAGCAGTCTAACAAATGATTGTACACAGAAATGCTAGCCACGCGTTCAAATCAATTGTCACCACTCACTTTCGATGCCAAAGAATGACTTACTACCAGTCCCATTAGGGTTCAATGTTTGGAGTTCATAAACAGAATTGATCACAGACACGCGTCAATTTCATCTCATGGCGGCCGCTACAGCGATGAAGTCAATACGCTGACCATCACCACGCAATGCACGAAAGTAGTTGGCACAGCGTTGCGCGGCGATCGCAGCACCGCTGAATTTCATCGCATCGTCAGCAAAAGAAAGAAACCGACCGACTGCCAGCAGAGCGTCACAGCCGGATTGCGCATCAGGGCCCGTGCCTGCGTATACCAGAAGTTGCTCATCGAAAAAGCTGTGCTTCAGATCCGCCGATTGTGCTGCACCTGATTTCAGCGGCGTGAGCATCCTTAAAAATGCTCTCCAAAGCGGGCCGTAGCGGAGTTTGGCGAGAATAACCCAAACCTGAATTCTTTCGCCTTCTGGCTGGCTCTCGTATCCGATCACCTGAAACCTTATACGGGAGACGATGCGCATCGGTAGTCTTCTACGGCTGCTGGTATGCATACCGCATGACAGAGCCTCGTTGGAGCCTATATGCTATTATAGTTTTATCACCAGAAAACGGTGGATAGAGACAGCCATCATCATGGGATCTCATTAGCTTATAGTCGACCAGTAAATGATAACGATCAATTGAGCGGCATCACAGTCCAAGTCTTACATGATGAAGCTTCCTGTGGAAGACTTATGCTTAATATATTTTATTTTATCTATTTACTTTTATGCATTACATTTGATTGGCTAGTATAGTTGTTATACTTTAGCATAGATCTCCGTCAGACGAAGTGCTCTAGTTATTACGGTGACTAGAGTAGTAATTCGTAGTATAGACATGGCGTGCCTAGACTATTGATTACCCGAGGTTACACCCAATCCAACATATAGTTGTGGTAGCCCCAGGTGGTGACAGCCCCGACGGCCGACGTATTCCACCATGTTAGGGTTGGTGTTTGTAGGACCGTAGTCGGAGCTTCCTAATCCTTTCACACCCGTTTCCGTGACTAGTGTTCTGATGTCCCGAAGTGTTATTGTGTGATTGCTTTACCTTCCTTAAATTAGTTATTATAGAACCCTAGTAATAGAGAAGTATTTAGGAACCTTGAACTCTCCCGTTGTCCTCTCACTTTAGCTATTTACTCTTTTATTATAGAATTCTTCTGTGTGTGTCATATATGCATAATTCCTATCATTTATCATTTACCCCTACTATAGTCTAGTTGGTGTATTAAGTTAGTAGATACATGATGGTGAACTATCAGTGTCTTTATCCATTGTTTTCTAGTGGTAAAATATAAATAACGATACCTGGAATACTCCCCGTAAAATGCTACAATGGTTTTCTGTGCGCTTGCGGAATCTTTCATATTTTAATTGTGCATAAGAAATACCAACAGCCCCCTCCCGCCTCCGCAGTGGATGCTAGGGTTCCTCCAGGTGCGTCACTTCCACAGCTTCACATCCCGTTCCTCTCATCCCCATTCCCCTGCATGTTAGGGTTTCAGGACATTTTTTTTCTTGGATGCAGAAAGTAGTAGAAGACGGTGAGAGATGCTAGAAAGATTCAAGGTTTGGGTTAGTTCTCTTGCCAAACTTCCATTCAGTCTGGCCCACCATCTCTTTCCTCTCTTTGGAGAAGGAACGTATTTTAGATGGATGTTTAACATCTTAGATTATTTTTGCCGTGGAGCCAGCTGGAATCAAGATTTTGTATCCAACACAATCCATCAGCTTGGATGTAAGTTTTCTTATGCTCGATCTGCAACTTATTTCTAGTATATGAAGGCAAAGTTCACACTGATGGGAATTCATAGCTAATTTACTTTTGGTCCTGTAGTCTTGGAATTATTGAAATGCATACATGTCTGTCTGTCTGCTCGTGGCAAAAAAAGATCAGTTTTGATTTTTTCTTTCTTTCTTGTGCATGTTGCAAAATATCTAATAAGGAAGCAGTAAAGGATTCAACTCTTCGAATTTCTCTTTCTACACGCCACTGCCAACCGCAGCTTGGAATTAAGTTTGCTTGTGCTAAAGTATTTGACTTATTTGTGTATTACCTTGCGTGATTAATTAGCTTTGGCAATATTATGTACAGTGAGCACGCAAGTTGATCTTGTCTTCATCGGCTCTTCTACTGTCATTGCTTGATTGGTATGCTTTCCTGTTCATATGAACTTTGTCTCTGCACATGGCATATAGAATTGCAGGTTGTGTGTGATCTGTGATGTGATGATTTTGGATTCTAATAGAAACTGGACTATTAAACCTTGCTCAAATTTTCCCTATAGTACTTGTTAATGGGTTGTAGTGAGACCATTCTTTTAGCATCAAGTGTGGTGAAATTTATTTAATTTGGACAATCGTTTGGCAAGATCTTTACTTTTTTTTGTTGAACACCCAATCTGAATTGAACGGTTTATTTTCTTTGGGGAGTACTTACAACACATGAGGTTAGACGTTTGTTCTCTGTATGTGTTTCACTATTTTGACACTGTATTTTGTAAAAGGTGTGGTGGATGGATCAGCCTAGGTACATTATAAACCCATGACCATATTCTAGAATCTTCATGCATAGGGTGTTTGGTCTAATGTCTTGATAATTATATGTAGGCAAACCCTTGTATATATAGAGAAGGAGTGGATATGTTTTTAGAGTTTGCCTTTAGTAATTCAGCAAAAGGAAATCAGATTTTGTGTCCCTGCAAGACATGCAAAAAACTGCTTTGTTGGTGTGAACTAATTGTTGATTGCTTACACTTGCACTACTGTTTTATGAGAATCATGTACTAATTGATTTTTTTATTTTTTCAGGAGAAACAATGTCAAATGCAGGGGAAAAAAGAAAAGCCGTGGAGCAAACTGATCATGAAAATGCTGTGGAGCTAACAGCTTGAAGGTATTTTGCTTGAACATTTTGACTTATATATGCGACTGAAACTGGTTGAATTGTGGGAAAGGAAACTTTTATGGCTACGTATATTTTCTTCATGCTTGATATTCACCTAGTGTATAGTCTCTTGATTGGATACGTGTTATGAGTTAGAAAAACAAATACGCTAAACAATGCAGCCAGTGATTATAACTTGTTGCTAGCAGTTTTGTGCAGCAGCTGCTATTTTGTCTAGGTCGGCTACATTATTTTGCAGCAGCAGTAGTTTTTAGCAGCAGCAGCAGCTAGAAATGTTCTGTCTTTTGAGCAGCAGCAGCAGCTAGAAACGTTCTATCTTTTGAGCAGCAGTTTTGAAGCACTTATTAACAGATTTTCTACAGTATTTCCTCACACAAGGTTACTTGTCTAGGTGTATCTAATTTTGCATCCAGTTTTCGTGATCCATTTTTTCCTCTGCTGTTAACAAGTGCTAATAAGTGTTGCACTTAATAATAGTTGGATAACACTGATTTAAAATTACAGTATTTTTTACTAATATCTGGATAAGTATTTTTACATGCATGTGTTTGAATGGCTATACATATGTAAGAAAGTAAATATAGATAACTACCGATATTACCTCACAGCGAGGGTTCGATGTTTTGAGTCCTTCGAACTGGACTTCTCCTTGCAGTGGTTTGTTGATTGAGTACTTCAGTTTGCTCCTAAGGATGAGGATTGAGGTGGTATTTCCACTAGTGGCGCTTCCAATAGTGGTGTCACCTTCTTCTTTTCTTTTGTTAGTATCTCGACTCCAATCTTATGTGTATCCTTATTACTAGTTTAGAACTCCCACTTGTAGAATTTGGGGAATCTCCCCACACTTTGCTTGAAGTGTGTTCTGCTTATAAAGACAAGATAGAGATCAAGTGCATGGGCTCCATTGGTGGGAAAAACACCAACGTAACCAGAAATTTATTCATTCTCTAACCTTAGGCACAATAAGATTAATGTCTTTTCACATTATTTATTTACATCTTGGGTAAGAATATCAAAAAATATAAATATAGTATTTAAGCTTATGAGATAAAGGAGTAGAGTTACTTAACCTATAGAAGGATTGTTCATCTTTATAAGTTATCAAGATTAACATGATGACTATCATCTTCCAAAAAAATAAGATATATCATATTTGAGCTCATTTGGTTAAGATTGAGATCAAGAGAATGGTGCTATGGTGTGTACTCCAAGATCAAGAAGAAATAATGACCACTTACCTTTAAGATATTACCTTTATTACTGGAGCGTGATGGCACCATGTGGTAAAGGGTAGTTGAACTTCAATGGTCTTTTCCTTCCTTGCATCTTGAGTTGTTTCTTAGCATCTTGTCTCATATGTTGTACTCCTTTCTCACTCTTCCGACTTACGCTTCTCTCATTATTTCTTCTCTGCAAGGGATTAGTAGACAACACATATCTGAAGAAATATACTATTTATTTAAAGTATGGATAGTGTTTTCCAAGGAGTTAATGATTAAATCGTAGCCCGTGTTTTAAATGATTCACCATTATTTCAAAATTTTCAAATAAGGTTCAGGCAAAGATATAAATTTAAAGAATAACTCTAACCTTGATTTGATTCTATGAAGTCTCCTAATATGATTTAAACATTTTTATACAGGAGAGGATCGATAGTCTATATATACCACCAAATTCTTATACAAATATACTTTGATGTTATAATGTTTAAGTGATATTGAAGCATACTTATAATAGAGTAAGGAAGTTCAAAAGACTAGAGATATTTATTCAAATAGAACCAAAAATATATAGGTGAACCAAAAGAAAATTTTATTTATTTTAAGTTTTAGGAAATTAAGCATAACATAAGGTATGGATAACCAAGACAATTAACAACGTGGTATAAGATGTCGAATGTAATTTAAAGTTGCATGAAGCTTGGATAAATGCACCTTATGTCTTGCGGGGTGATTGGTCCACTATCATGGTGAAGTGTAGAAGGTGTTGAAGTGCTCTTTCATTAATTTCTCACTATCTTAGTTCTTTCTATACACTTGTTCTTCTTCCTTTTCGTTTCGAACCATGATCGACATTCATTCTTTTTTTTTTCTGCATAAATGTTAGTGGACACATACCTGAAGGATTGCAACAAGTTTAGAATGTGGGTTATGGTCCATATAATTCATACGAATTTCATCTATGCTAATGAAAGGATGTGCTTTTAGGATTACTTTAGCATAGATTTCTTCTAATAATTTTTTTGTTGGTAGCTGCACTTTTATATGATTAAAGGCACAAGTAACTTGCAACAAAAGATTAAGTGAATAAACTTTGATACCTACAGTTGTTCCATGGAGAATGAGTTGCGCTTTCTTTTTTATACAAAGTTATTGGACTTTATCATACGCCTCGATTTATCTCGATCTGAGTTCATCTCTTGACTTACCCGAATTGAATTTAAAGTTTTCTGCAGGGTTAGTCCAACAAAATATCCAATATCTACTACAACAATTTCTAGTTCAATAACTAAACCAAACTCCATATCTAGTTTTAGTTAAGGAAGGCATTTTAACCTAAGCACCACGCTCAATTTAAAAGCCTATGAAAGTATATTAAGTACTTCCAAACCAGAATTCACTATAGCAAACAAAGATAGCATGGGAGCACATAGAGATTTACTCAAAGAAATGAAAGCATGATCATGTATGGTGAGAATATTTTTTTTTTTTTTTTAAGTAGAGATGTAAGTAACATGCATGTGTGCAAGGAACTAGTTATGGATTTGATAAGAGATGGAGTAGATGCATGGATTATTCAAAGTAAATATGCAATAGAATGCAACAGATAACTACTCATCAAATTTAAAGTCTATGAGCAAGACTTTCTCACCTTTCTTGATCATACTTACCATGAATCACAATGGTATTTGTGATTAGCGCAGCGTCTTTATTCATCGTATGTGATGAACTTTAAATTCATGTGATGATGACTTTTATTTTCCAATCTACACATGGTTAGAATAATATATGTAAATGTTTATACATACCGTGAGATGGCAGGGCTTCATTGTTGATGGATCATGAATGTTCGAGCACCTCGAGTTCTTCAATATCTCCCATATCTTGTTCTTGTGGAATTTCGCTTTTAAGGTTGAAACGGTTGATATCCCGCTTATTCCACAACTCAACAAAATAGGGGTAATCCTACTAAAGCTAGCGGCATACTAGATTAGCAGATATCAAGATCATTATCAAAATTATTACGCCAATTGTTTCCCAAAGCAACGGCAAAAAAAAATGCTTATTGGTATTTCTTATGCACAATTAAAATATGAAGGATTCCGCGAAAGCGCATAGAAAACCATTGTAGCATTTTACCGGGAGTATTCCAGCTGGAAAACAATGGATAAAGACATTGATAGTTCACCATCATATATCTACTAACTTAATACACCAACTAGACTATAGTAGGGGTAAATGATAAATGATAGGAATTATGCATATATGACACACACAGGAGAATTCTATAATAAAAGAGTAAATAGCAAAAGTGAGAGGACAACGGGAGAGTTCAAGGTTCCTAAATACTTCTCTATTACTGAGGTTCTATAATAACTAATTTATGGAAGGTAAAGCAATCACACAATAACACTTCGGGACATCAGAACACTAGTCACGGAAACGGGTGTGAAAGGACTAGGAAGCTCTGACTACGGTCCTACAAACACCAACCACATGGTGGAATACGTCGGCCGTCAGGGCTATCACCACCTGGGGCTACCATAACTATATGTTGGATTGGGTGTAACCTCAGGTAACCAATAGTCTAGACGCCATGTCTATACTACGAATTACTACTCTAGTCACACGTAATAACTAGAGCACTCGATACGAGCGGAGATCCTATGCTAAAGTATAACAACTATACTAGCCAATCAAATGTAATGCATAAAAGTAAATAGAGAAGATAAAATATATTAAAGCATAAGTCTTACAAGAATAGATACAAAGATATACCGAAACTCGACGACTCCTCCGAAGACTCCTCGGAACCCGGCGTAGCGCCGCTCTCCCTAACTCTCAACTAGAACTAATCTACTACATTGGAAAGTCTAGCCCTAATTCTCTAGAGGTGAGAGGTTATCCATTCGAGGGACGCCTCTACATCTCCATAATAATGTGGTGCCCTCGAGAGGGGGTCAAGGCGTCTTTATTTATAGCCCGTTGGGATGAACGCGCGCCGTTGGATCAAACCGACTTGGGCAACGGTGGAGATGCAAACCCTAAGGCGGTAGGAGGCCGTCCGTCGAAGCAGGCCCCGAATAGGCTGTGGAGGGCGCCGGGCGGCCTCACCCTGTGACAGTGGGCCCCGCCCGGTGGGTCGCCTCTCGTGTCTTCTAGAGTCTTCTAGTGTTTGTTTGTTTGTGGAATTGATATCTTTTGACTCAGGACTCCAAATAGGGCAAACCATATGTTTGTTTTGATCGCCCTCGATGAGCTCTTCACAATGATGCACTCCAAATCATCATTTGAGATACTTTTATTCTGTGCAAAATTGGATATACACGCAAAACGATCGAGAACAACACAACTCGTGGAACTCGTTAGAATCAAACCCTACAACTATGCTTTTATGATTCATTTTATATTAATTCATGCAATAATTGATGGTATAAAATAGGCATTAAGGACCATCAACAGGGCTACGGGCGGCCTGCAAATGTCGTCGGGAGGCGACGTCCGTGGCGCCGGTGGCGACGCTTCGTCGGTGCCGGTGTTCCTTGGTGGAGCAGCGGCGGACAAGAGCCGCATCCGGCTAGGTCGAAGGCCGGTGCTCGCCAGGCTCGGGGGCCATTGCTCGCGGGGTCGAGGTCGGTCGTGGCGGCGTCGGCGGCGGCATAAGTTTAACGCTGTTCGGCAGGGGCCGATTTTTCTTTTTTTCTTCTTTTCCGATAAGACCGGTAGGAGTTGGGAGGCGGGGTGTGTTTTAGGTAGTGGTTCACTTTTTAGCCCGCGCCTATTTTTGGTGCTAGGATTTTTTATCAGTTCCCGCACACAAAGCCGGGTGTCTATTTGCTCCTCCGCCCTACACTTTGACGACACTTTCACAGTGGTTCGTTTTGGCTACGACGATAGTTATTCTGTCTAAGAACTTTGGCCAACATTTTTTTGGTTGCAAGGACAAACGCCGACATATAGAGAGTAGCCTTATGTAATTATTGCCTACGGTTTATGTGCCGCTAAAAAATAATACAATTGCCAACACATAATGTGTTGTCCAAACTCATGCTTTGCCAACACACAAGTGTAGGGAAAAGTGGGTCATGGTGTAGTGTATGTTGTGTCGAGATGGCTACAAGGTTGTTCTTGAGTCCAATAAATATGTTGTATTCAGACATGGTTCTTTTGTTGGTAAAGGATATGATTTGGAGGTCTGTTCCGCTTATTGTTGCATGATGTGTGTAATAAGATGATGAATTCTATTAATATTTCTGATGAGTCGGATTTATGGCATTCACGCTTTTGTCATGCAAGTTTTGGCTGTCTTATACAGTTAGCAAATCTCAATTTAATTTCTAAATTTAACTTGGTCAAAAAATCTAAGTGCCATGTGTGTGTTGAATCAAAACAACCCCGCAAGCCTCACAAGGCTGCTGAGGCGAGGAATTTGGCACCTCTAGAACTTGTTCACTCTGATTTGTGTGAGATGAACGGAATTTTGACCAAAGGCGCTAAAAGATACTTTCTCACCTTTATTGATGACTCCACTAGGTTTTGCTATGTGTATCTCTTAAAATCAAAAGATGAAGTGTTCAATTATTTTAAGGCCTATAAAGCTGAAGTTGAGAACCAACTTGAGAGAAAAATAAAACGGTTAAGGTCTGATCGAGGTGGAGAATATTTCTTGAATGTTTTCGATGAGTTCTGCGTGGAACATGGTATTGTTCATGAGAGAACACCGCCATTCTCACCACAATCCAATGGGATTGCTGAAAGGAAAAACCGCACTCTATCGACTTGGTGAATGCCATGTTGAGTACAAGCGGGATTATCGAAGGAATGGTGGGGCGAGGTGATTATGACGTTGTCATATCCCCGAAGCAGTAGTTCCTACAAGGGACAAAGAGATTACACCATTTGAGGAATGGGAAAAGAGAAGATTAAACCTCTCATATTTGTGCACTTGGGGTTGCTCGGCTAAGGTGAATGTGCCAATCAACAAAAAGCATAAACTTGGGCCTAAAAACTGTTGATTGTGTATTCCTTGGTTATTCTTTTCACAAAGACCGGATATAGGTTCTTAATTATAAAATCTGATGTGCCCGATATGTATGTTGATACTATCATGGAATCTAGAGAAGCTATATTTTTTGAGAATGAGTTTCCCATGAAGAATACACCTAGTGAAACAAGTTATGAGACTATAATTCCTCATGAGCAAGAACTTTCTATTTCTTTAGATCATGCTCGACGATTCCCATGTGTACATCCCTGAGGAGGATGACACTATAGTCACTCGAAAGAGTAAGAGATAGAGGGTTGCAAAATCTTTTGGTGATGACTTTATAGTGTACCTTGTAGAAGACACACCAACCACTATTAGTGAGGCATATTCCTCTCCTAATGCTGACTTATGGAAGGAAGCAAAGTAAGGAGTGAGATAGATTCTATTATGTCAAACGAAATGTGGGAGGTCGTTGATCGGTCTTATGGTTGTCAACCTATAGGTTGCAAATGGATATTCAAGAAAAAGCTTAGGCCTGATGGTACAATTGAGAGGTACAAGGCAAGGCTTGTGGCCAAAGGATATACCCAAAAAGAGGGGAAGATTTCTTTGATACCTATTCACCAGTGGCTCGATTGACTACAATTCGCACTCTGATAGCTGTGGCAGCCTCATATGGTCTTATCATTCATCAGATGGATGTTAAGACAGCTTTTCTAAATGGAGAGTTGGATGAGGAGATCTATATGGATCAGCCAGAAAGGTTTATTGCAGATGGTCAAGAGAACAAGGTGTGCAGGTTGATTAAATCATTGTATGGCCTAAAACAAGCACCTAAGCAATAGCATAAAAAGTTTGATAATACACTCAGAGCTGCTGGCTTTGCTGTGAATGAATCTTACACATGTGTGTATTATCGGCATGGTGGGGGTGAGACTGTAATGCCGTGCCTTTATGTTGATGACATATTGATCTTTGGATCAAACCTCAATGTGGTTGAGGAAGCGAAGAAATTCATGTCAAATAATTTTGAGATGAAAGATTTGGGAGAAGCTGATGTTATTCTTAATATCAAGCTTATACGAGAAGGTAATGCTGGGGTAACTTTGTTGCAATCCCACTATGTGGAAAAAGGTTCTAAGTCGCTTCGAGTTTAGTGACTGTGATCCTGCTTCTATGCCTTATGACCCAAGTGTGCTATTGAGGAAAAATCAGAAAATAGCAAGGGATCAATTGACATACTCCCAAATCATTGGCTCGCTTCATGTACCTTTGCGAGTGCTACGAGGCCCGATATCTCATATCTTGTGGTGCAAATTGAGTCGATTTGTTTCAAATCCAAGGCGATGATAATTGGCGTCTTTGTTGAGAGAGTGATGCGCTATTTGAAAGGTACAATGACCTATGGTATTCATTACCGGGGATACCCAAAAGTGCTAGAAGGCTATTGTGATGCCAACTGGATCTCTCGGATGCAGATGAGCTGTATGCCATGAGCGGATATGTGTTCTTGCTTGGAGGTGGCACTCTTCTAGAAGTCTTGCAAGCGCACTATCTTAACGAAGTCTACAATGGAAGCAAAACTCACCGCATTAGACACCGCCGGGCTGAGGCCGAGTGGCTTTGTGATCTCCTAATGGATTTGCCGGTTGTTGAAAAACCGATAATCGGGCTTTATCCATGAACTATGGTAACTAAACGTGATCACTAAGGTTAACAGTTCAAGGGACAACATGAAGTCTTGGGCATGTCAAGAGAAGATTAAAATCTATCGTAAAAACCGAGAAACTCCGGAGTTATTGCATTGGATTATGTCCATACATCTAACAATCTGGCAGATCAGTTTACAAAGGGCCTGTCACGTAATGTGATAGAGAGTGCATCAAGAGAGATGGGTATGAGACCCATTTGAAATCAAGCATGATGGTAACTTTGTTCTATGTGATCGAGATCCCGCGGAAGAATGGTGAAACAAGCTGGTAGTAGGTTGAGAGGAAAGATCCCTTTTTTAACTCATCTTTGATACACATCTTTCCTATCCGTAAAGGCGCAGGATGGTATTTACCTTAATGTATTCCAAGAGTCTTATGAAGATGAGATGTTGTCCTACGTAACATCTCTTGAGGAGTACACCTATATGAGTCGGAACTGGTGGTCACGGCCTATGGGACTTGGGTAATCCCTAAATACTCATAAAAGGCACAGAAGTGTGACATATGTTTCAAACAGCGGGGATGCCTTTTGCAGCCTAGTACCAGCAAAGGACTTGAGTGAATCTCATCTCGCACAAAACTGTCAATTCAAGGCTTAGTCCATTGTCGGGTTGTAGAATGAGTGAAACTCTTGCTCTAGGTGGATGTTCAACTTAATGATCTCTATCGAAACACCGGTATATCAAAGAGTTGTGATTCTGATGCTTCATTATTACAAACCCTAGAGTTTGGTGGGGATTGTTGGATTTATTATGGGCTAGGCCCGTTTAAGATTTAATAAATCAATTAACTCTATGGTGTGTAATTATAGATAATATTATTTGTACCGGATTGAAAGTCCAAGGGATGTTGTCTTGACTTATATGGTGGGAATTATTCCACTTAATTTGAGAAGCCAAGGAACGGACGAAGGTGTGCCACATCTTGGCCGGGCCGCGTACGTCGGGCCGCCGCGGGGGCGCGGGCGTGGCGTGGAGCGGCGGGCGAGTTAAATTTTTAGCACTCATTAACCGTGGAAGTTTCAACTCAGTTGAACTCTTTCACTGCTCGCCTCTTGATCAGCCACCGCGAGTCCCTTGCCCTTCACCTTCTCCTCCACGCCGCCATAGGGAACCGCGGGAGACGCTCCCTCCGGGATTTGATGCTCGGACTCACATTCCGGTATGCAACTCGAGGTATTCCCCATTTCATAACTACTTCTGGCGCACGGAGAAGAGAGAGGGGAGGTGCCTCCTCAAGCCCTTGCCGCTCGAGACCTTGCACGAGGGATCGGCGATTAGGTTTTTGGGGAGCGTCTACGCTTATTGCCCAATTCATCGCCCCGATTGTCTTCACCGCTATTCATCTTTTTTCACGGGAGGCGCACGACGTCGTTGTCTCCTTCTCGCATGATCTTCTTCATCTCCAACGACATGGAAGTAGGACAAGGATTGAGATCATCCATGGCGGGAGGAGGGTATGATCTGTTCATCTTCTCTCTATTTTTGTCTTCCGGATCATACTTGTTGCAAAGTAGTGTTTTTGTGTTGTTTTATATATATGCTGTTATGAGTTTGTTTTATATGCTCGTTAGATCATTTCGTGATATATCCCGTGTCGGCTTTTAGTTTTAAGATATATGCCATGTATGCGCTTGTTGCCGCAGCTCGTTGATCTGTTTCATATGCTACCGTGTTCATGTTCTAGTAGTTATATCTCTCGTTTTTCATATGAAATTCAGTGTTAGTCATCTTTGTGAGATATATGTCGTGCCCTTTGTTATGCTACATAGATCATGTCTTTATGAGTTTAATATTCAGTTTAATATTCATATGCTTCACATGTTATTCGATATCATGTTCCATATAGTCATGGATGTTTTTGATATCATGCTTTTAATTATCAATAATCTATTATATGTTATCATCATAATGTTAATTTCTAGAATTAAAATAACATGGAAATTGCCTAATTATCTAACAGTCCCTACTCCTCATGTGGTGGCGCCCCCCCGCCTCGGCCATGGCGGGCCCTCTTGCGTATCTTACGGCGTGGCTCGCCGGGCAGGCTCGCCAGGGGCTAGGGTCGCACTAGTACACAAATGCTTTGTACAGCGGTTCTAGAGGCCTTGCCACCGGGCGTTTTGGGCCCGCCCGTGCAAGAGGCCGCTGAAAATGTTGCATTTTCACCGGCGGTTGCTTCAAAACAGCTTTGTGGAAATCCATTTTTACAGCGGTTCCTTATGTGAACCGCCCGCTGAAAAAAATGCTATTTTCCGGGCGGTTCACATAAGGAACCGCCCAAGGAATGGATTTCCACCGGGCGGTTTTATTAGGTGAACCGCCGGTGGTAACGTTTTCCCCGCCAAAATTCATTTGAATTTTTATTTTTGAATTGGCGCCCTCTGCCCCTCCTCCCTCCCTCATCTCCGTCCCTCTCTGTCCCTCCTCTTTTCCCCTTCCCTCCCTCCTCTCCCCCCTCATCTTCCTCCCTTCTCCCTCCTCATCTTTTCTCTTACTATGATCAATACAAAGGCTATTTAATTATGACAAATACATCAAGAAAAAAAAGTAATTATATCATACAATACTTATATACATATATACATCATTAATAATTTAATTACATCATACATTGTTTACATCAAAATTGTTTTGTGGCCACCATGTGATAATAAAATTTACATTGGAGAGTAATCTAATAATCATTTCGACTTAATTTCAGGCGCTAATGTTCCTTAGCGCTCGAACTCGGCCTCGCTAAGGGGCTTTCCGGTGGTGATATTTTCCTCTGTAGGAATAATTTCTCTCATGATAAATGAGCGTAGATCCTCAATTATTCGCAGACAGAGTTAAGTCGTCGAAAGGTTTCGGACTCCGCTTCTTGATACGCCTGAAAATAAAGTTTGTAAGCATTATATATATATTTCCATGTGTCTAAGTAAATTTGCATTGTTAACGATATAAATACAAACGTTACTATTAGTGGTACCTTATTAGGGTTTCCCGATGTACCGTCCCGCCGTTCTCATAAACTCGCCACGTGTAGAATCCACGTTGTAGCGAACCGATTGGTTGCTTGTGGCACTACATAAATTGCATAGAGTTATTTACTTGTAATAACATCTTATATATGTAACATGCATGATATTGATTCATAACTCTACGCACCAGCCACTTGTGAAAAAATCTTATTTCCTGCCCCGCCATGGACTCGTCAAACACTCCACCTCTTAGTTTATAGAATCTCCAACATCTATGATCTCAAAAGAATCGTTAGCAAACAATCTTAAACTCTCATCGATTAAAAGATGCATGCTACATTTTGTCGCCTTACCGTTCTATGATGCTTTGGAATTTTGCATATCTGTCGGTGGGTAGTCGGCGGAGTCAAAGACCGACACCCTTCCGTCCCTAGGATAAATGAAGAAGCATATCCGGTGGTCGCCGCAAGCACGATCAAACCGAAGTTGTTATGCATTTATATAAACCGATACTTAAGCCGATGTATGTATATGAACCCATACTTACCTAAAGTTATAAGGGGCAACTACGCATTCCCTATGTTTGTCTTTGGAGCAATGCATTGCCTATGTAGGTGGTGTATCTAGTCTCATGATCCTTCTCCGGATCTTTGATTCTCCTTTCTTTGTCTTTCTTTGATAACCCCTTTAATTTTTCGTTGTCGTCACCAATTCGAAGGTGTGCTCATTCACGCATATTTTTTTTCGGGCTTAGGTACCCGGTCCGTTTGAATTCATTCTTGTTTGGTCCGGGACCGCATTACCTAACTTCGTCTTGATCATATTGCATTCTGCAAGGCACAAGATAGAAGTCAATAATAATAAACTAAAGTTCATGTTAGTACGAGAGGTACACTTTACAATGCAAATAGCGTGACGAGCTGAACGCCGAGCCGCTTAAGGTTCATCATCAACCGGATGTCCTCAAAAGTAACGAAAGCCGTGTCTCGCTCACTTATGAAAAGCGGTGGTGGTATGTTTACTTGGATTGCGTCGATCCCGACTCGAGCCGCCGCATGTACCCGATCATGAAGTCTTTTTATACCGGGCGGGAGCTTTTGGAGTCGTTCCCAACTCAAGAGAGGACCGCCGGGTACATATTTATCGGGGACGCGTTTTGATAGTCATCCCATGTTGGCCTCACTATCTTTAGTGCTCGGATCTTTGCTTCTTCTACGCCTTCTCTTGCTCGGCTAAGTCCACGGTACTTAACTTGCGGAAAGCGCAATCCCTTCCAAAAATTTGGCAAAGTGCCTACCGTTTTTCTTCGGGCTCGAATGGGGAAACCAATTTGGGAAGTAAAAAAATTTCCACTTCTTGGTGGGTTTTTCTTGGGTCTTCTTTGGTGGCGGCGGTGGTGTCTAAGGCGATGCTTCCATGTCTTGAGGTGGTGGGGACGGCAGGTGCTCACGGACTAGTGTACTTGTTTGTGGCGGAGACCCCGCTAGTTTCGATGTTGACGGTGGGGTTCTTGAAGGATCGGCAGCAAGGGGGTGATGGTGGGTTTGGATCCCGTTGACCGGCCGAGATCGTGCTTGACTCTCGAAGCTCGCGTGGCTTCGTGGGAAGGTGGTGGCCGGGTCAATCGGACGCCTCTTCGAGGCCACAGGATGAAATTATTAATGGCCCCGCCCGAGTGTCTCAATACCATCGGGACCAGAAATTTCTAGCATGTCATCCTCGTAGTGTGGGACGACCGCCGGCACTTCTACCCGCCGGTACTCTTCTCGGTATAGGATCACCGTGGTAGTCACGCTCGGGATCGCAAAAGCCCGTGGCTACCTCCCCCACGTTGATGCTTCATACCATATCGTATGAGCATTTTGCAAGGTGTCGCCCATTGATGTCATCCATTGGATAGCGGTGTGTGTTTCCCGTAGACCCCACACTACTTGGAAAGGGAGCAGCATTGAGCGGGCATGCCATGAATCATCTCCCGAGGTCCGTGCAAGGGTTGTCCGAACGAGCCGCGACTGTGGGCCTTGTGTGCTCATCTCTGAATGCATAATCGCACTAGCTAACTTCGCACGCACTTGTGGATCGGGATTTGTTAGAAAGTCCGACATCATGTTTGAATTGTTCCTTAGCCTTTTCCTCAAAAAAATGCTGCATGTCTTCCTTATATTGATCTCGTTTCTTATACATGCCCACCCACTCCTCACCAAATCCTTCTTTCCATCCCATCTTCGAGGAGATGCCTCGTACACGGCCGAGGATGCTCGTGGTTGCCCAAGCCCAATACTCAGGATGTCTCTCTCTCCTTTGTGGCTTGAGTTTCCCTTTGTTTGACCTCCACATTGCTAGCTCCAACATCTTATCGCTTGGGGCTGTGATGTCTAAGGGACAGTTCACACGGGTAGCAGTTTGTTTTGTTCCTCGACCTCTCGAGCCAATTTGCCGCCCCTCGCCAACTTTCCTCGATAGCACAGGAACCCCTTGTTTCTTTAGCTCCTCCTCCTCCTCCGCCTCGCCATTTCTCGAATTTGCTTCTTGTAACCACCGGTGCCAAGGTGATGGTGGTATTTGTTCTTCCTTGCTAGTCTTTGGGCAGCCTTCACTCTTGGCTTTCGCAATTTGGGTCATTCTTCTCGCGCTTTGAATATCTCCCCACCGCGCCGCTGTGATCTTATACTTGCTCGTTGGGTCGTACCCATGCTTTAGAAACTTGATATTCATCTCGGACCTATAGTTACGGAATGATGTTGCAACTGCTTGTAAAAATAATCTTGAAGCCAGTTTCTACGTCCCCGTAGGGTACACAAACCTTTCTATAAACTTGTTCCATAGCTCTTTCCTTTTATCTTCACCAACATCCTTCCACCTAGTGATTGTGATGTCCAATTTATCTCCCACAACCAACCAATTGCATTCCTTATCTTGGCCGCCACCTCATCGACACCAGAGGCTCTCCTTTTGGGCCGATGCTAGGAACTATATATGTCTTCTCCGCCACTTATTTGTTCCTCGGTCGCCACGCTTTCCGGTCCACTGTTTTCTTTTTCTTGATTTGGAGGTGGTTGTCTCGATCATTTCGGTGCTTCGCCTTGAGGCACGCCTTCTTCTTCCGCAAAGAAGTTCCCGCGATTTGAGACAAAACCTCCCGGCCGCAAGGAATTCAAGAGTGTAAGGATCATTATGAGTATAATACTATGAAGGAAAGTATTGGTTTTTATGTACTAAGTATACCTCATCATACGGATCATAACTGGGTCAACACTTTTATCGCGTTGTCTATCTATGCTGGGGCATGGATCACTTTGGCTGTCGTCATCTTCCTCTTCTTCCAACATGTCACCATGGAAATCTTCTTCTTGTCCTTCTTCCGCTTGGGGGTGACTCTACTTCTTCTTATTCTTCCAGAGGATTTACGCTCTATGCATGGCAATAACTATGTTTGACTTTGATAGGGTTCGACGTTATAAAAAGGCAAGGCTTCTTTAATGCCGTGAGACTCACCGTAGCCTCTGGGGGGGTGTGTGAGTCTTAGTGGGTGAATCAAGACGCCTTGCTCTTCCGCCTGATGGTCTTTAGATTTTGAGACGTCATCTTCTCGATAACTTCAAATATAACAAGACAATAATACTAAGTCATTAGCACTATAACACTTAGGAAATATCACTAAGTCATTAACACTATGCCATTAGGTAATAACACTTAGGAAATAACAAGTAACTCATTAACACTAAGTCACTAACACTATAACACTAAGTCACTAACACTATAACACTAAGTCACTAAGTCAATACCACTAAGTCATTATGTCACTAACACTAAGTCATTAACACTATACCATTAGGTAATAAAACACTTAGGAAATAAACAAGAACTCATTAACACTAAGTCACTAACACTACAACACTAAGTCACTAACACTATATGTAAAATGCCACATACAATGAATACATGAAGATTTTTGAAAAATGCCACATACAATATTAATACTATTACTTAATAGTATTACATTAATAATACATGAAATTTATATATTTGAAAAATTAATAGACATACAATAAAGAAAATTGCTATACACTAAAGTCATAAACACTATAACATAAGTCATTAGCACTAAGTCACTAACACTAAGTCACTAACACTAAGTCATTAGAAATTACACTAAGTCAATTACACTAGGCCATTAAATTAGCAATAAGTCATAAGTTAACAGGCCATTAACATCCTTCTCACTAAGTCATTAACACTAGGTCATTAACATGTAAATTCATTAAAACTAGGTGAATCACATGTTAAGTCATTAATAGTAAGTCATTAGAAAATAACACTTAGAAATAACACTAAATAATTAGGAAATAACACTAAGTCATTAGAAAATATGTACCTGTGACAAAGGCGTGGGAGAGACCAGAATCGAGGGCGGCAAAACACAGGATGTGAAGATGGAGGCACAACGATTCGATCTGCAGAGCTATCAAGTTATTTCATAAATTAATATTTTTGAACCATTAATATTTACATTTAATACTTAAAACATTTACAAAAGAATAGGAGAATAATATTTGGATTAATATTTGCTATTTAAAGGTATTTAAACATTACTATTTAAACATTTACTTATAAAAAGGTGCTTGGTAAAAAAGTATTTGGTACTTAAACATTTTTCAAAACAATATATAACGATTTACAATATTAATATCTCAAAATAATATTAAACAATAGTATGAAAACACATACAACTAGTAGTTTTTAATTAATGGTATTATTTAAAATAAATAATACAAATTTGCTATATTCAAACATTTACAATTAATAAAGTAATTAATACAAAGTAAAAATAATACAATTAATAAAGTATAGCAAAGTTCATTTTTTATATACACATTTACTTTTTACAATATTAATAATTTACAAAGTAAAATAATAATTATTACATATACCATTAGCTACCCATTTTATAATATTAATATATCAAAAAC
The DNA here is from genome assembly GCA_015844335.1 of Chrysopogon serrulatus. NCBI lineage: Eukaryota > Viridiplantae > Streptophyta > Magnoliopsida > Poales > Poaceae > Chrysopogon > Chrysopogon serrulatus. The sequence goes on from JADLZL010004008.1 coordinate 24,003, forward strand.
ATATTACACAAAATAATAAAACATATTACCAAATAATATTAACTAATTTTTAGTAATTAATACAAAGAATATTTAATGGTATTACTAATTTTATTATTTAAAACAAAAAGAAAAATAGGCCACTGGCTTTTTACCAACAAGGGGTCTTTTGGCTACCGGCAGTTCAAGGTGGGCTGGGCAGGCGACCACGCCGCCGTAGGCAGGCGGCCGCCGCCGCAAGAAACCGCCAGCGTTGGCGCCGCTACCAAGCGTGGCGCTGGGCGGGCCGGGCCGCCACACCGCTTGATGGCCTTGGCAGCTGGCAGGCACCCCTCGCCTCCGTGAGCAATGGAGTACTCCACCGGGCGGGCTGGCGCGCCGGCGCTGGGCGGAGACGATACTCGGCGCCGCGGCAGTCCTCCCATGAGGAACCCTGGCGGGGCTCGCCGGAGATGGAAGGGGCGCGCGGGCGGTCCGGCGGCAGGGATCGAGCGGTGCTCCGGGCAGGGAAATCGGCGTGCCTCCGTGCTGAAAATTTGGCACCGACGCGGCGCCAATTTAAAGCTGGCCCACCCGCACTTGTGAAAATTTCAGAGTCGGTGGGCGTGTATATGTAGGGGATGTGCCAGGCGGTTGTCCTAGACAACCGCTAGTACAAAACCAGCATCGGGCGGTTGTCTACAGCAACCGCTGCGTACATCAGCTCTCATAGCGGTGAGTCTTAGGCAACCGCCGTGGAAATGGATTTTCCATCGGCGGTTGTCTAGGACAAATCCCTACGTGATATTTTTCTATTTTTAGGTTAAACCGAGCTTATTTCTGTAGGTTATTTCTTGTAGGTTATTTCTTTTTAGGTTGTTTCTTGTTAGTATATTACCTTTTATATTATTTCTTGCGGTTATTTTAATGTTACTTTTTAGTATATTACTTTTTATATTATTTTTTGTGGTTATTTTTTATAGGTTAATTCTTTTTAGTATATTTCTTTTTAGGTATATTTCTTTTTATGTTATTTCGTAGGTTATTTGTTGACTATTCTTGTAGTTATTTTATGTAGGCTATTTTAGACCATTCTTGTAGAATTTTCTTTAGGCTATTTGTTTAGGTTATTTTCTTTTGTTATTTCTTTTTAGCTTATTTCTTTAGC